>JASFXZ010000016.1:17199088-17289742 GCA_032209605.1 Mactromeris polynyma
CACTTCAAAAGTGGGCCGAGTCGGACCGGGCCGAGTCGGACCGGGCCGAGACTGTAAGTGGGCCGAGTCGGACCGGGCCGAGACTGTAAGTGGGCCGAGATGACCCTTTACCGAGACAGTAACTTATATCACAGACATATAAACTACGGTTTTACGATCAGCTATCACTCTGACAGCGTCCGTTATTTCTGGAATATTTAAATATTGTCAATCAAAACTCACCATTGACGTAAGGTAGTGTTAGACATGACCAGCATATGACTAACACTAGGGTCGATAATCCAGGGGTAGGCATCTGCGTGTTGCTAGCACGGCCTGCGTGCATGGCAGAAATCTCACATACGTGAGAGACAACAATTTGTAATAAATTCCAAAATAATCGAAAATATCACAGTAGTCAGTATATCATATACTATATGTACAAAAAATACAAGAAAAAAACTCTATGAACGAAAAAATCTAAATATGTTGTACAAAATCAAATTCCTCGAAATACACAATAAATGAACTTGTCAGACGCAAAATAGATTGTCGTTTATGGTAAACACGCTTAGTTCAGTGATACATCCTGCTGTGCTGTGTTACGAAACAATATCACAATTAATTTCATCGAAATCCAAACACGTCTACCGTTCACGACTTTCACGTTATTCTGCTGCTAATGTAAACAAATTATCGAGTGGTTCCCTACTCTGCAGTAAGCCTGTGGTAATAAATTGAAAACCGAGAACCACATTACGGTTACATGTAACAACCCGTTTGTCGTGAAATTTGTATTTGGGAGAAGGCTAAACTACTCTAAATGAATTATTCCCGAACAAACTTTTTTAATACACTTAACAAAAGTTATAAGTTCTACGATGACATATTTAGGATATTGCAATTAAATATGAATATTTCAAATAGAAATTTACACACAGAAAGTCCACCATGTCGGTAATATTTCTCCAATTACATAACATCATACAGAAATAAAAAGTCACCGATTAATTGAAATGGTCATTGCCGAGTGAGACCGCCGTTTGACTGGATAACGACTTCACATCTTCTTTTCATTGACGCAATGCATTTACAAATACAATTCTGGGGAAGATTTGCCACTTCTGTTAATACCTTTGGGGCCTGTTCTGTGGTGGATTAACTCATCATGGACACGATATGGCAAGATTTTGAATGGCCAACATTACCAGTCAATCTCGAGCAATAATTTTCCAATGCATTTACGTTGCACAAACGTTTACGATGTATTTTTAATATGGCTTGGACGGACAGTAATTTTTGACCCGGGTATCAGGTTGTCCAATCTTCTGTATTTAGGTATTTGAGTTTATGTAAGAAGTAATTTTGGGCGTTCAGTTTTATTCAGTTTGTGTGAAACTTGGCGTTGGGTTTTTTTGAACCGATTTAAGGACTGCATAAAATGTTTCAGTTGTCCCGACTCACCTGTTACAGAAATTGCCGAGAGGTTGCGATTGCGCTCCATAAGGTAGAGTAACTTCGCTTGATAGGTCTAGCGGTCAATAACATTTTAACGACAGGAGGCCCGACACAGGATTTCAATGGATGATACTACATAATTTTAGAAAAACTGAAACGAAATAATTCCTGTAATAATGAGCACTGCTTACATTTCACTGTAACGGTATGATTTTTATCGGAATTCCCTTGCGGCTGTTGACGAAATTGTTCACATCGGCAACGAACATACATGTATACCATAAAATAGGAAAATATGTAGGCAGTACATCTCACTACAGAGGGTTAATTGTGACCACATAAAACCATGTACACAAGAGAATCTGAGACACTGATCAGTCCAACCAACCCGAATAGAACTACCATGCCACCGTGATGAGATCGGTACGGAGTATCGAACTTACGCCCATTTTGAAGGAAAATACTTGATAGTGTAGGCGATTAGCACAAACCACAGCTCCCTACAGAGGCAATGCGACCCTCATTAGTAACTTTTTGGTCATTTTTTAGTTTTGCTCAAGCTTTATAAAACGTCAATGACTGTGTTCTATTATTTGTTTATAAACATCATCATCATAGAATATAATGCTACAGTAAATCAGGATCGGTTATTTTAAAATCTCACAATTAAAGAACCCAATAAGACCAAATATGCACGAGTATCTGAGACCCTCACGGGTCCAACGACAGAAATAAATTTGATCCTCAATAGGGGCCTCCATATGATGGTCTGGTGGTTCTTCTTGCACTCGTTGGTTGTCTCGGGTTGTCGTGTATACACGGATATACTTGGATCAGTTAGATACGCAGCTCAGGCAAATCGCTCTATCATAAAATCCTTTCATTGAGCGAGAAATGCAAGTTTTGGTCCTCAATAGACCCCCTGCGATGGTTGGTCTGGTGGTAATTTTTCTTTTGTTGGACTGGATGTGTATCATATATTGTCTTGTTGTGTCGTATTGTCTCCTCCCTAAGTAAGGGAGCGATGCAGAGGGCAAATCTCCATATTGGATATTTACGTTCTGACATTGGTGTACGTTCGATCCTATGTAGGGGCCTTCTTACGAGTCTGGTGGTATTTCATGCAATCGGTGGACTCGTGGTAGTCTCAAGTTGCTGGGTATACCCGGTCTTATTGGGTCACATTACCTTCTAAGGGAGGTATGGATAGAGCAAATCGTCCAATTATCGTATATTTTATTTCAATGACAGGCACAGGTTTGTTCCTCAATAAAGGCCTCGAGGCGCCTCCCCAGGATGGTGTGTTGGCTAGATCTACTTATAATAGTTGGACTCATGGAGGTCTCAGGTACTCAAGTGTATCTATAATTCGGGTGAGCATAGCTTGTGTTGCCTTACCCGACGTTAATTTACCGATACTAGCTTCAATGCTTGATTGAACCTCTTTACGGGCCTCAATTCGTTATTGCTCTCAATGGCGTAAGAGAGGTAATTATTGTTTGTAGCTATTGACGGCTAGCTGACTGGCTTTTAACAATGACTATGCAAATTTCTGAAATCAAAAGTAGGGTTCAAAGTCAAACATAGAAAATGGCGTTTGGAGGGCGTTCTCAGCTGAAAATGTCAGATGAGACATTTGATTTCGTCTGTACTACATGCGCAGAATACAATCAGACAGTAGAAGCTGTGAAATATTGTGTAGAATGTAGTTATTGTTGTCAACTTTGTACCGATGCGCATAAACTCCCAGCATTGAGAAGTCACAATTTGATGGACGTCAGTCTAGGAGACCAAGCGAGCGGTCAGTCAGCCAGTTTGTTGGAAATTCCTACAGAACGATGCAATGTACATAAAGGCAAAATAGTGGATATGTATTGTGAGGTTCATGATGTTGTTGGATGTTCTACATGCTTTTTTAAACATCACAAGTAATACTTTATTAACATCAATGTCAACTTTACGTTAGAATTATAATTACCTCTCCACTACACTCCTCCCCTTCCGGCATTATATGCTCAACCACCTTGGGCCGTCAAACACCGCTGCCAGCATGAAGTTAACCAAGTGGATAAAGTATGCCCGATGTGGGACTCGAACCCAATGCCCCCTACATACTATACGGCGCTCTACACAGTAACCGACTGAGCTAACCGGGCAGCCGTCACCACACCCACACCACTACAATAAGATCTATCCCTACAACACAGAAAAACTGCGCTTGAACCCACGACCCCTTAAATACTGATAAATTTCCTTTTTTAAATTTTACAATATTCAACAGGCAGAATTTATGTATTTTTATCATTCATGATGTGCAATGAAGTAAAACTTAAGCAATTGATCTACATACTTTATGTTGGTGCTCAATTTTACATTAATTGTTTAACACAAATAAAATCAATAGGCTACATGTATATGAACATTGTCACAACATCCTATGTTTTAATGTGTTTTTCTATACATATATGCAGAATGTAATTATAAGTCATTCCATTTCAGATCTTGTCAAGACAGTCACATCCATTCCATACCAGACATGATTGACGCCATATTTAAGTTGTCTGACTGCAAACGGACGCACAGTCTTCTGAAAGATATGATGGTATCCATGGACACTGTTAGTAAATCTACAAATACCCAACTTCAGACTTTGAAGAAAGCAAAGAAAGAAGCTTTAGGTCAAGTCAGTACATTCCAAAAAGCATTAGAAGCCATCTTGAGTAAAAATGCCGAGTCGTCACGCAAAGAAATAGAAGTTGTATATAAACAACTAGAAACAAAAATTCTACAAGCCAAGCAAAGTGTTGATAACATCTGTAAAGATTTGCAGACGACAGACGACAAGTTAAATAAATCAGAAGGAAATAGAGCCCAACGTTTTGTTGGTACGAAAATTGCCCAAGAAAAAATAAAAGAAGCAGAAGGTGAGAAGATGAAGCAAGAATTACAACATAATACAGACATAGATATATCATTCATTCCAGACCAATCATTGATGGAATATATCCAAGCTTTACAAGGTATTGGTCAAGTACAGAAACACGACCCCTACAATATTCAAGCTTTACAAGGTATTGGTCAAGTGCAGAAACATAGAAAGCAGAAACACGACGTCTACAAGATCAAAGGAAGTAGAGATATTACCATAAAACTTTCTCATGATTCTAAGACATGCTATTCCGCTGGATGTTGTCTGACACAAGATAACCAACTACTTGTCACAGATTGTAAAAATAAGAAACTAAAACGTTTTGATATACAGAAGATGTCAGTTGTTGACTATTGTATTTTAGATTCTACACCTCGTGGTGTATGTTGTATCAGTAAACATGAAGTTGCTGTTGCATGTCAGGGTGACAACAAGATCCAGTTTGTTTCCATTCATAACAAGATGACTCCTACAAGACAAATTAAAATGTCTCATACTTGTTATGGTATTGCTTTCAAGGATGGTCAGCTTTATGTGACAGATCGTGGTGCTTCACTCTATGTTTATGATATGACTGGTACCCGGCTGAAGACAATTACACCACGAGACAATGCTGGGAATGAGCTTTTCAGCTATAGTAGACATGTTACATTCAATGAAAGTGGAGACAGAATGTTTGTTGGAGGTGAGAACAAGGGAGTTGTATGTTTTGATGGGATGGGAAATTATTTGTCCACTATTACAGACACTGACCTGAAGTATGTAGATGGTGTATGTGTTGATGGTAGAGGAAACATGTTTGTAGTTGGGTACTGGTCACATAATGTGGTACAATTCAGTGAGAATGGGAAGAAACTTGGTGTGCTTGTGAAGCAAGGAGATGGATTACAACATCCAATCTCAGTGTGTTTTCATCAGGGACTGAATAGAATGTTTGTTACCATGCGGAACAGTGATGTAGTGAAAATGTATGAACTAGAGTAATCAAACATATTGTGAGATAACAGAGTTGTCCATTCTGTGTACATGTATTATTGATAGAATAGAAGTAAAACTTACATAAAACTTATCAGGAGTAATTTTCAGTTCTAACCACTACACAACAACTGTACATATGTTGTTTTATTTTTAGATGTAATCAAACATTAAGATAATATGACTGTTATATATATATAATATTTAAGATATAAATTGTTTGTGTTTATTGTTTAAATACAGCACGTTAGTACTTTTTAAAGGGACATCACATTTTTTGTTCTCCTATAGCTGTGTAAATTGAATATACTAAAATGCACAAGTAAAGGGAGGTAATAAAATTATTAAAATTGAGATTTTAAGTGTCATACTATGAATGATTTTAAAATTAAATCAATACAATTAAACAGTGATTAAATTGTTGTTAACATGTATGGTATTGCATAAATAAGATTAAAGTAAAAAATGTCTTTATTTTTGTATTAAATTTTTAAAGTATAGAGAACACATGGTATTAAATAGTAAATACATTTTTTGCAGATCCCATTTATATTTACCGGTTTATAATATACAGTGTATAGTTTCCCATCATATTATAAATTACTTGATTGTTTTATTTAAAATATATTAACTAACTACTGTATATTTGATGAAGACAAGTTCATGACGTGAGAATGTTGGCGGATTTAAGACAGTTGTGAAAATATCCAACTGTTTAAACATGCCCAACTTTCGTGTCACTGAGGTCCGATCAACTGTCGATTGAATTATAGAAGGAAAATATCTTTAAACCGCGATAAATCAAAATCTGTTTAAGGTATCTTTCGTGTGCAAACAAATGTTATATCAAACCTTCTACCTGATGATGGTGTAAATATTATGTTTCTGTGAATTCTACTTCACTGTCATTTTTTGAGGTTTTTAAGATCCCCTTTTTTTACATTGAACATAGAAGGGGCTAAAACAATATCTGTGAATTTAAATACTTTCCAATAGAGGTAGATACTATGTGCAGAGATATATTAGAGAACTTTTGGTGCATTTTCGAACACACTTTTTAGATTTAATCTGGGTGTTCTATTATGCTGTCTTTTTTAACGATTTTTGTTAAAACATGCCAGTTTTTCCTATTATTTCGAATACACTTTATATCGTGGTCTACGCGTGATCGGTATCCAGCAGCGCACGCGCAGCATGACATCTGATTGAAGTGATAAAGCCGGATGCAGCGATTATACAAGATGTTAATTAACATCTAGTGCGCTTTATAGGAAAGAATTTGGGGGAAATGTGACTTTTTATATAATAGCCTTGAGATAAAATATTGATGTGGTTAATTATAGGGTGACAATAGATTGATTTTTTATTCTGTGAAATTTGAAACGGTAAAACTCGATTACATTATTTTGTTGACATTGCTTAATTTTATATTTAAAAGTAAAAATTATTATATTAATGCTATTAATATTGAAATACCTGGGACCTAAATTAAGGTCTTTGCTAGAGATACAGAGATGTTACAACTATTTAGACAAATAACCTGCATAACTTACATAAAATAATTTTAAAAGCATTAGGCTTGATTTTCATTTTTAAAGTTTTATATCTTTTTTCTGCTAAAGAGAAATCATATATACATGAAATACTTTAAGTATGCATAAATTCACTTATAATAATATTGTATCTTCAAAGTTAGACAGCGTAGCTTGATTGTTTTTGCAAAAAATGATAAAACATATCATGTATGACTGACAATATTTGTAAATTAATGAATCCAGATTTTATTCCAAAATCGTAGAATAATCAGGATCCGATTATAGTGCCCAAACTTGCTTTTTAATTGAATGTTTGTTTGCAAATATATTAAACAAATACCCGAAATTAACAATGAATAACTACATAGAAAATAATTATTAATTCAAAATACAGAATTAAGTGTTATAGTTATTGTCTAGCATACACAATTTTACATATTAATGTATCACAAATAAATTTACATTTACTATCAATTAGATTATAATCGTCAATGTACATATGATCTGGTACCAATATATACATTGGTCCCAGATATGATGATGATATAAAATAATTGTAATCAATCATCAGAAATACAATATTATGTTTTTAAATGTAACAGACAACATAAGCAGTTGTATTAGTCAGTGTCTTTATAATTTCTGTTGAAAAGAGACAAATGTATGTTTGCGGTGCTAGAAAGCTAAGTAGCTACCATTATACAGCCTACCTTGTCGAAATACAAGGCAAAACTTTATGGTGCATAATTACATTAATTTATTCAATATATATTTTTCGAAAGAGACTGCAATAAGTACCATGAATGTATGGTACATTCTGATAAGTCAGTACAGCCCGGGGCAATTTCATTATGCTGGCTAAACACAGCGGGGGCTAAACACAGCGGGTGCTAAACACAGCGGGATGGCTAATCAAGTCGCGAATGAGACAAAGTATAATCGGTTATAATATCGATAAGATATGGGGACAGAAAGTTGGACATGTTTCTGCGTTCACAGAAGACAAGTATATTTTTTCATGACTGTACAATATAACAATGCATTGTGTTTTGTCGTGTGTATTTATTACCTCTATATTTTCTTCCTTCCTTTTCAATGCTTTCATAGAAATATATGCTTGTTCTTTCTTGTTCAATATCTTACTATGATGAAACATGTAGAAATTTTAGTACAAATAAATACAATCCTATCTTGTCAAATTCCGTTGTTTAATTGCCATATTTTGTACCGATACTTTGTCTGCAGTGGAGAGAATTTCAAAGGTTGATGCTTGCCATTCTGTCCTATTGTCTATTACATGTACAATGTTACTTTGTCTTATACTCTATATTACATGCCAATGTAAACAAATGAATATGTTTAAATTAATTCTACAATCGACAAAATAGGTTGCCTATGGTTTACCTAATTTTCCCGAAAGCATTGTAGTAAAACGCATGTAATTGATATAACACGTGAGCAATATGTCTTTGACTTTAGCACAAGCCCGGATGATTTCAGTCCACAGTCAAGAGCCACCCTTCAAACTGAGAATGCTCATAGCAGATGTACGTACATAATTATTCATTATTTTTGCGTGAAACAAAATTTGCACTAGTAATCAGTTTGAATCCCGCCACGGGCAGTGTTGAGCTGCGCACTTCTCAATCCCTGAATCAGTAGGCGAGAGTACTGGTAAGCAAATCATCATCGCAGAGTGGTTCATGCAAGTCACATATTTTTAATAACTTGTTTCATGTTCAATGTAAAATAAGTACAATTGTACTTATACACTACAAACGTGCTAAGAACTCCGCTGACATATTTAGATTATTGCAATAAAATATATATAAATATATCAAATAGAAATTTTATATACAGAAAGTTAAATATATCTGTAATGATTCCACCGTAAATTTCAGCACAAAAAAACAGATACTTCATTGAAATGAAGCCAATTACATGGACATAAAAAGTTTATAATATTGGATAATAATTATGTACATGTATGTAACAGGGATTATTGATATTCGCCACCCTTTTTCAGACACAATCGTCGTTCTGGGCAAGGCAGCACTTGATAAATACCATCAACAGTTGTTAAACCAAACTTTGTTATGTCCTCCGTTTACAAATATAATATTACATATGTCTTCAATTCCGTAATACATCGTGATGGAACGATTGTCGGTTAAAATTTGTTTCAAAAGAGAAAAATAAATAGAAATGAAGATATGCACAGATAATGTTACAGGTCACAACTGTCATGGACGTCCATATAGTGAGACGACTTTGCTCCATCTTTTACTCTATTTAAAACCTTGACAACTTGACAATCTCATGTGTAGCTGCCAGCTGGAAGGGTCACGTGGTATATAATAAAGGCAGTGATGAAAAATCAAGTGCACCACCTGTCAAGTCGCTGTGAGGAATTTTGGACATATCGTATTAATGGGAACTAACTCTGGATACCTTGACTTTTGTTAAATGCGCAGTGACCTCCCCTAGTGTTTGCCCAGCTTGATTTGAAGATCTTTGATGGATTATTTTCGAACACTGAAAAATTAAATAGTTCAATACAATAACTCTTTTTTGATTGTTTATCTCTTGCATTTAGTCATTTAGATATTACAATGTTTTAATCATTTCAGTTGCCCTTGCATTTTGCGTTAGATCTAAAGCTAGTTCATTTTGTGTATATACTTATCCCGTTAAAACTGTTTTTATTTTGTTTTCAATCTGAAGTTTGTTTCCGGATATTTTTTGAAGATATTCATAAATAAATATTCACAATGTGAAACAAAACTTGTCGAGTTCCTTACTGTAACAAAACGAACCTACCTGTAACACTAATTCCTTGATGTAATTTTTCATTAATTTGATTTCTTTTTTATATAAAGCTGAACTTTTTGTTCAATAATTCTTTGTGTATACATGTACTTAAAAGAATGTCTTTTCAACAAAAAAAGTGTCGAATACAATGCCAAAATGGAACAAAAGCAATGGAAATGAATTATCTCTTAAATTTGTCGTTTTACAGACGGTGTTAAATGCGTTCGAAAAAATCGAGAAAATATGCTTAAATTAATTTAAATTAAGTATCTTTTCAAAATGTATACATGTATGTGCTTTATTGATTTTGGACTGAAAATCTTTATTATCTTTGCTAAACACTTGAAAAAAGGAAAACAAACTTGTTACAGCATGGAACAGGGTTAATGTGGGTCCTGAATAATTGACAACTTAACAAAACAGGAGTGGATTAAGACTCGTTGCCTATGTGTTTATGAATGCTCGAATGATGTCAAAACGCAAACTTTACTTCACTTATTTTTTTGTTTTTCAGAAAATGCTCACTTCTGAATGTTGCAAACATATAGTTTAACTCATTTAACACAATGCATGGCGTTAGCATAGATATAGATCTAAATATTATCCCAGTTCTGAGTCAGTCAAAAATTGACGAAAACAAAATTGGGAAAATACGAAAGTGGAACAATTGTCAAGTAAACGTCAATATCGTCCTCTTACGGCTGTCTGAACAATTGAGTGATGAGGACCTGGTATTGAGATCATAATGTCACGGTTACTTTTTATATCGCCTTAAGTGTACTCGTAAAATGTGTTGTCCTTTTCAATGTTTCGATGTCGGATAGAGCTATATCCTTGAACTGAAAAAAATGAAAATTTAAACCGAATTCCACGGCTGCTGTCATGTCATGTGAAATGATAAAGTTGATACGTCAGGATTATGTCAGGATATTTCATCGTGGGTCGTGTTGTCTCGTGCAGATCAACGCACTTTTAACATTATTTATGTAGATCTATCATTTTACATAATTTCTTAATCAATATTAAAATGCTAAATTTGTTTCGAGGAATAGATCTACATCACAAATGGTAAAAAGTTGAAGTCTATTCAAGTGTACGCAGCGTAGTTAATTATTTTATGGCTGGATTTTCTCCAGTGTATAAGATTACCACCAAAATAAATTATTCTTAGAAATTATTTAAATTAAAAACTACTAGAAATGTTTATTGCAAATTTGCAAACATTCGACCTTCCGGGTCGTTTCTACCCAACTCAGACAAGTAGGCCTAAGCACAGGGCGCCCTCTACATAATTCATGCGGCGGGTTTGTTATTGTTTACAACTATTTTCATTTTATTGCAATAAGCATATGCATAGGCGGGTTTAAGAGGTGCATATCCAGCGTGTTGGAGTTTACCCTCTATCAAATATCCAGTGTTCTGCGCACGAGTCGTACAAGAAGCGGACAAATCATGTTCCTATCCTATCGACATATATCTACATGGTGAAACATTGAGCAATGATTTTATAGATGTTTTTGAGAAACAGCGAGAAAACGCCGTTGGCTTCTAAGGGATGTCGCCCCCAGTCCCCTGAACAAAGGACAAGCACCCGTCGTAACCCCATCTATAATTAACGCCCCCCCCCCCTCCCTGACCGACAATTCAGTTATCGTGATAAAGATTTTATCTGTCAACACATCTACACTCGCATACATATCGAGATTATGTTAAAGACCATACAATTAGCGAAGATAACATATCAATGTAACTAGCATATACAAATGCAATATTTAATGTTCGTGTATTAAGTGTTTTGATGGCTGCTTACATTCTTGCTTACATAGAAGTGTACACCTCGAAAACTTCTAAAAGACAGCATACGAAATATTTTTAAATACAGGGCTCACAAAACAACTTTTGTTTAAATAGATCGCACACGAAACAACTTCCTAAAGAACGCGCACGAAACAACTTCCTACAGAACGCGCACGAAATAGCATCCTACAGAACGCACACGAAATAACATCATACAGAACGCGCACGAAACAACTTCCTAACGAACGCGCACGAAACTATTTCCTACAGAACGCACACGAAATAACATCCTACAGAACGCACATGAAATAACATCATACAGAACACGCACGAAATAACATCCTACAGAACGCACACGAAATAACATTATACAGAACGCACACGAAATAACATCCTACAGAACGAACACGAAACAACTTCCTAAAGTCCCTTTACAAAAACGTGTCGACCTTAAATGCTCACTTATTCTCCAATAGTTTCCGTATTTGACGGTGTTCATGTATGACGTCACAGAGCAGAATATCAGGGGACACAGTTGAGTCAGAATCAAGCTAAGACTGGTTCCCGATTGTTTACATCCACGTACATGAAGAATGAGTATATAACAATGGGTACCAGTCTGATTCCAGTTACGCTTCCGTTCATTGTGGCAAGATAAATCGAATCTTTGTTTTCGATTTATACCTGGATCATATTTAAGATATACATGTAGTTACAAACACAGAACAAAATTCTCCAGCGACTGAACCATGGACCAATATACGACGTTTTTAAGCGTTTTGTAATTCTTTAATGTGACATTGGTCACAGCCAACGCCTTTTTCAAAAGTAGTCCCTCTTTTTTCGAGCCAGCCATTTAGTTGGCCAATGTTCAAACTGATTCCAAATATGTCAGAGCTCTATTACATCGAGAATGCATTGATAAACAAAGTGTTTTGTTTCTAGATTTAAGAGCAATCGGGCGTTTGGATTGAACAGTACTTCACCAATTGATATCATACCAATTTACAGATACCAACTTACCACTTTAAGGTCAAAGTGTTATCAATTCTACATCTCACTTGAAACGTTATTCTCGCTGTTTATCCGTCTATCAAAGGACATTTGTTGTGCCCTTGCTCGACACGTACGACGGAAAGTCACATTTATATCTTGTAACATTACGGATAATTATCTTATATGGCTATGTGCCGATGTCATCCAGTTTCGGAAAATAGCAGTAATTGATAATATTGAAATGAATAGAAAAGAACGTCCGGGGTTTTGGACTTGTCGTAGCTGATTGGCTGGCAGTTTAGACTTTTGAATATCAAATTGTAAGTCGAATGCAAAGAATGAAAAACCAAAAAAGTTTCTTTGCAATGATTTACGATCTAGATTAATTGTGATAAACTAATATTTGTCGTGCGTTGAATGACCTCAGAATTATTTACAATAATTTCAGAAATATGCAAATGAGGAAGATATGACTTCAACAGCTCAAATCAACAATTATTTGAATATTGCACAACATATTTTCAAATGTCGTCAAGAAAATCAAGGTCTTATGGACACTTGACATGTAATACAATTTGCAGACGAATAAGACTGGTTCCTGATTGATTATTTTATACTCCCGCGGGAAACCAGTCTAATGAAGAATAACACTGAAGCCCACTAAGGCGTAAACAATATGTTTGTTTCAGGTTACCCAACCTACCCTATTGTTTGCCCCGATCCTAGAACATTTTTTCGCGTGTTAACATTTTTTTTCTTTTTGGTAAAATTTATTCTTTGTGAATTTTGTAAGTTTCATATTTCTGCTCAGTCATTAGACGCTTTAGGAGTATTCCAGCTATAGAGCATTAAATTAACCTTGATTGAATATTATCCATTTTAAAAGGCAAAGGGGATTTGTCTTTCAACATATATTCATTTAGATCAATGTTTAATTAGCTTCGTTTGAAAATTTAAACTCGACGTCATCTTTCATTCGTATGTAACATCATATTTCCTACTCGACGTCATCTTTCATTTGTATGTGACGTCATATTTTCTACTCGACGTCATCTTTCATGTGTATGTGACGTCATATTTCCTACTCGACGCCATCTGTCATTTGTATGTGACGTCATATTTTCTACTCGCCGTCATCTTTCATGTGTATGTGACATCATATTTCCTACTCGACGTCATCTTTCATTTGTATGTCACGTCATATTTCCTACTCGACGTCATCTTCCATGTGTATGTGACGTCATATTTCCTACTCGACGCCATCTGTCATTTGTATACATTGTAAGGCGAGTACATGTACTATTATTGTATACATTGTAAGGCGAGTACATGTACTATTATTGTACACATTGTAAGGCGAGTACATGTACTATTATTGTATACATTGTAAGGCGAGTACATGTACTATTATTGTATACATTGTAAGGCGAGTACATGTACTATTATTGTATACATTGTAAGGCGAGTACATGTACTATTATTGTATACATTGTAAGGCGAGTACATGTACTATTATTGTATACATTGTAAGGCGAGTACATGTACTATTATTGTATACATTGTAAGGCGAGTACATGTACTATTATTGTATACATTGTAAGGCGAGTACATGTACTATTATTGTACTCTTTCAACACATTTGCCTGGTTAATGCATAACGAACCGACGAGCTGTACGAAAATTGTGTCACCGTTATGCATAGTTTACTGATGGTGGTTATTACGTCACCCTCCGTGCCGTCACATTGATGTATATGGAACGTAGAGAAACGGATAATTGGTGAACACTGATCACAAACTTAAGTTTATTTTTTATCTTTATTTGATATTTATCTTTATATTATATAATAAGTAACAAAGATGCCATTATGAAAGCAAACAAATGCAAACAATGGTTCGAAGATCAAGATATATGTAAAATGAACACTATCCACTCACCTAGAGCCAGGACTATCGAAATCATACAATATTTACAATATTAGCAAGATCTACAATCGTCCTTTAATCGTGATAACAGCTCACGTCATTGTTTGAACAGATACGCCAAGTCTAGATAAAGCGATAATAGTCAACACCGATCACTGATGGTTTGTTCATGTTCAACATGACACAGTTAACTTGTCAAAGACTGCTTGTGTACCAAACCTTCTACTGAGCAACAGATGGTTATATCAGAATAATACCTTCTTTCCTTGCTGACTAAAATTGAAATAAAAAAGCCTAAACATTCGATTGAACAACTTTACCAGCAGGAAATATAGTATAGATTTACGGAGGTGGGGTAACATATTCTAAATTGATCTACTGTGTGCCATTATATATATCGACACATTCCCCGGAACACCACCAGTAGAAGGTAGATCTACACCTCTCCCGCGGTAACTTGTCATGCTACGCGCCTGATTACTATTTGAATGTTTATTTAAATCTAGATCTAAACCTATATCAACCGAGTGATTTCCATCTTAAGTTACTAGTTGGAAATACAATGTATCTCTCGACTATTTCTTGAGATACTCTAAAAGTTTAGTCTTTCTTTGACATAGATATACATACATGTAGTATTAAGTAGAGTTCTAGCCCTATCACTAGTCTGGCTTTATAGATCTAATTCCCCTATGATGTTATGAATGTTATTCCAGTTAGTCACGATGTGCACGTGGAAGGAATGTCAAATGTTTCATGGAAAACTTGGTTATATACGCACGCATTTCTAAAGCACGTGGAAAAAATGTATTCAGTTTGAGAATACACGTATGCACAATATCTATATGTTCGAATACTTCGAACTTTGTCGTCTGTTCAGTATGACGTCATAATAGTATCGTTAAATATAGCACCGCCGTCAAATGACGTAATGTTAAAACAGGTACGTCATTCAGAATACGTCACACATTACGTCACGAAGAATCACTTCTGTTAGATTCACTGCTTGACAAGCGTCGGAATGATTTGATCAACTTCCTTTTCCCACTACTCAATATAGAACTTCGTCTTCTGGCGTTTGATTTAATTCCTGCTCTGTCCATTACTTTCTTGTGAACTTTCGAATCTTCTTTCGCATCAACGGGACAACCTTCCGTTTGCAACCAGTCTGCGTCCATTTTGAAATTGTAACCTGAAAAAACATGAAATCGAACAGTGATTAAATGGGGCAAAATGTACGCATGACTTTCAAAAAACGCCTTAAGTAAAAACATCCGACTAAAATTAAAAAAAAACGACTGTTGCCCGTTTGAATGGCATCCATATTGTTCACGTGGCAAGCCATTTGATGCAAGTTCACATTGCTCTCTTAAATATAAAACCAGTGATCAATACCGAACAACTTCAGTTCTTTCAGCGCTTTGATTTAGCATGAGATTAACGGACTGCATAGTTCACTGTATATTAAAATTGGACCGGTTGCATGCGGCTCAGCCTTGACCTTAAAACGTTGTCAGATAAATCAAAATGCAGACTGTCGTCTTCACTTGTCAAAATGGTGAATTTAATTGTTAATCAAATAAAAATAAACTCATATCCAATGCAAACTTATTGTTCAATATTTATACATCGCAAACTCACTCTCCCGAGAACACACCCAATAAACCCGTCTTAAGTAGGTAGGATTGTCGCAAGGGTTTAAGTGTAACAAATAAGTAAATATTAGCAGACGGATGTTCACGCCTAAAACTAAATAATATATGGTAAGGTTAAGTTAGGTCAGTCAAACAAATGTCGTCTACTCGCTTGGAATTGTGCGTCATTAACTCAAATTTGCTGAAGAAAATATTTACGTATTATGTTTCGTGCGTCAATAAGTGCGCATGCGCATATATACTAAAACGTACCAGATTTAAGAAGTCGGCGTGATATTGTCACAATATCAATTTTATTGCAATGCGCAGCCGCAAAGAAACACGTCATTCCATTGGCTGTTGTCTTGTTGACGTCACACTGACGTTCCAATAGGAACTCAGCAATCTCGTTCCAACCACGCTGCATGGCTCTATATATTGGTGGATTTCCCGCAGAGTCACAAATATTCACATCAGCTCCTGAAAAATCGAAAGTTAACATTAAATCATATGCATATACGCAAGCTAAAGGTAACTTGCTATATTACAGAGCAAAATCACTTTAAATATTATTGAAAACTTATCCGAGTACCGATTCAACAAATAAAATAATTATCGTCAGTCCTATAAGGAACAAATCACGCGCACTGCGAGAATACAGCGGGATGCAACATCTCCTTGGCAACACCATTTGAGAGCAAAAATCTCGACTGTTTTAAGATGCTGTCGCGCATGAGTACCTAAGCTGATAGTACGTGTTATTACAGCAGACTTGGAATGAGGTTGCTGCACAATGGAAGACGGTCGCTGAGAAGGGGTTCCCTGTATATCACACGGAAACACATCCGTACTTCTTAAATGTCCGTTATATTCCGCTTACAATGTTTACAATGTATCGTCTGTTAGCTATATGGAGAAGAGAGATCTTTTGGACTTGCAGACATATTAAACTTCATAAATGCATTTAGGAGGCGTAGTTGTCGAGCGATAGAGCGCCTGACTCCGGATCCGAAGGTCGTGAGTTCGAGCCCTGCGACAAGCGGGGTTTGATCACACAAACCGTCAATTTGTCGCCAGTACTTGTTGGTAGCCAGGAAGCATCCATCGATTAGCATAAATTGTAAGAACTTGCTTCACAATTGATGTAAAATAAATAAGTTTAAGTTCTTAAATGCATTTACTTGAGATTAATGCAAGTTTTCGGAAGATTATTAGCGATTTTATTTCATCTGAACCAAAACATTACAGTACATAAACCAGTAAAATAGCAAAACAATCAGATGCATTTACGGAAACGGTTCTGATCCAAGCGATTATTCATTTATAGACAAACTGACAAAAAAATATTATTTCTCATCGAATTAGTCTCAAACATCGTGATAACAGTACTCACCCCGACCACAAACCAACCAAGTCGATGATGGAAATTTTCGCTGATAATATTTAGTGTATATTTGCTGTCGACTGATATTTGTTGATAATATGTCTCCCACGGCCGCACGAGTTTATTCCTGATCTATTTAAATTATCTTTTATCGCTGAAAGTTCAACGTTCATTTTGAATTTAAAAGTTGAAAACAATGAACTTAGCATACAGTGTTAAAATTCAGGTCAAAGCCCAAAGCTGACAACCGAACTATTTTGTATGGACCTCTGTTTGTACGTTCTGAATGTGAAATGTGACCTCGAAGTAAAGCTAGGAGGCACAAAGTGGATTGATAATACTGTCCCACATTCCCAATGATTAAGGGATAAAGTGCTTAAGTGTGCTATACAGTGTAACCTCTATATAGCGGCCATCTCTTAACCAATAAATTAGTTATATTTTTTGTTTGACTTGATTTCATTATTTAAGACGATAAACGGGGTCAGATGGATGAGGTGAAATATACTGTCAATTTGTTGGCAATTAAGATGAACGACCTTGACTTTAGATCATAGACTTTGACACAAATGTACCAAATAATCGCGTCAGCAACGTGAGAAAGATGATACATCACAGTTATACAATCAAATCACCAAATCTTATCTTGATGGCTTAATTTTTTAAGCATAAAACGCTGCAAATTTCATATTTATGCCATAGTGAAAACTAACAGCCAACTGTTGATTGCGGTGTGTGAATGACCGGCCATTGTGTCACGTAAAGCGACCTCAACGAGGGAAGCCGTTAACCGTCAGATGCGCTGATATATCTTGTAGTAGTTTTCGATACATGTATGTTTAATTGCTATGGTTCATTATTCCACTTCAAACCAATGCAACACTCGTTCCAGTTTCACCAAGGATTTCCAGCCATTAAATATCGTCTAGCTGACCCCAATAAATCATTAAATTCATCTTTCATACACTTGTAAGTGAAGTTAAATTAAGGTAGCATGTAATAAACACATCTGCTAGCAATATACAAGTTAGTTCTATTTTCTTACGAATGCTTCCGGATATAGATCTACCCGAACATTATCGAACAAGTTGGAAACAAAAATGGCCGTAATCGCTTATCAATATGTACGAAACTCGCGCCAAAATAAGCTAAAAATGTCATTTAAAAGCATTCAATGTTAAGTCAAATTTGGAAAGTAAATATCATTAATCTGTATTTGTCCTTCAAATTAAGTGAAAAGTTTACCCCACACATATTTATTTCATCACGTACGCTGTTACACTGGACGGCCTTATACTAGTTCATTAACCGTAAATGTCTTAGACTTTGCCTTCAAAATCATAACAATGGCTGCTTTAACGCTAAACTCTCACGATCTGAGAAAATTTGTGCAATAACCGGAAGCAACTGGTTGAAAGTTTCAAACCTGCTCGCACGCTGCAGTCACGACAGGAAAGTGTGTCTACTTGAGAGACAATATGCAAAATAGGATAAAATGTATGCCACTATGTCATGAGTTTGTATTTATTACAAACACGTCATAGTAATGTGAACAACAGTGTGTGTTAGATGCATGAAATTTGAGAAAGCAAACACTCGAAAAACCCGCGAATCGTCATAAAATTGTAATAGAAAGCAGTGCGTTTGATTCAAATGACGTCACGACTCGGTAATCGGAGCGGTTATATTACGGGCTTTAGCTCGAACACATTCAAGTTGTACTTTAGTATGTAAAAATGCAAATCGACGAAAAAGTTGGATCAGTGAAATAAGTTTATCATAAAAACTTTATTAGCAGTTCAACAAATATATGCTTTTGGTTATTTACACAAACTAGAAAACAGTATTAACATAACAAATGCACTTTGCAGTGATATAACATTAATGACTTAAATGTATACATATTAATGCATTACACTCATGTTCCAATACATCTTACATTTTATTACTTTAAACAGGGTATGCATGCAAATCAAGGCTCTTGATAAAATCACACCACACGCTTTCGTCCCATTAACATCCTTGAACGATGTCTGGAATTGGGTTGAAAAGTATATTAAAATGATTGCTCTTTGTCGTCGTTCACGTGTAAACAAACATGTTGGAAAGCTTACCGTATCTATCCAATAGGCGAACAGCGTCTAGCTGACCACGTGACACGGCCGCCATTAAAGGCGTGTCACCGTTAAAACCAACAATGTTCACAACCGCTTTCCCTGAATAAAATAAATATAAACTATTAAATAAACAACAGGTAACAGGCACTCATTTATCATAGCCAATACGTGCATTTCCAAAGGAGATTAACACGAGTTCTCTCCCTTTATCATGTCTAGAGTTAGCTCCCTTTAATTTTTAACCTTCATTAGAACATGTTAAATGTAGTAGAGAGAAAAAAACGCTTAGAGACCACCTCAATAATAAGACCACCTCAGAATGATATCGCCTTCCCAAATATAAATATAAAAATATTTATAAAATTTATATTAAAAATTTATTATGTATTATTTTGACTTTACATGCAATAAAAACAATACAATGTGGCCTTCCTAGACATAATTTGTGTTCAGTTCAGTATTAAAACATAGATTTAACAAGTACAACCATTTTAGAACCCAGTAACCATGATTAGTTCATTCAGACAGCAACTAATAATCGCGGTCGTTATTATATAATTATGACAGCAAGTTACAAATGTTCGAAATTTTGATCTGAATTTTGTTCCAACAAATTTAACCAGACGACAAATATACTGCCACAATGGTGTATGTTCAGTCCACGCGCAATGTCATGCATATTGGTCCCTGATTAACATAAAACAATTAGTGTATTACATAATTCACAGTATATGTTATGAGTATATAACGATGTTTTACAATATATGGCATATGTAAAACATGGAGTTTGACCACCATCAAGGATATTAGAAATTTACGTTAATCTCGTTTCTCGACATTTTACACACAACTTGCCTAAAAATCCGAAAGTTTCGCGACCGGATAATACTCGCTATTTACCGATACCGTTATATTCATGAAACTAAATGCTTGATAAATATTTTTGAATTAACATGACGACAAATATTAAAGTAGAAACTCCCGAATAGTTTAACTCGCGAAACTTTATTTCCCGAAATATTGACCTAGCAAAAATATTTAGATTTACAGTACTAGTAAAACAACAGTCACTTACCTTCTTTTATAAATAACTCCGCAAGTTCAAGATGTCCCTTTTCAATGGATTCATGCAGAGGTGTATTGCCCAGTTGGTCTTTTTGATCAGGATTACATCCGGCCTTTATTAGTTGCTGTGCAGTTTCGGTCTGTCCGTATCGGGCCGCATAAAACAACAATGACCGACCAGTACTGTCGACCGCATCTACGTCGCCGGATAAACACGGACCCATCGTGAAGCGTCTGGCCTCCAATAATTTCTTTTTGCCTCGTTTTCGAAATCTTCCGACGAAACCTCGAGAATTACTGGTGTGACCGTCGGATAAACTCCAGCTTGAGCTAGAAACTACCGAATTTGATCTCACTATATCCGGACTGGTTGACACTGAATACTGCCTGGAGAAACTCCACAAAGACTGGCTGCGTTTCATTGAGTCGACGACCATTGTTGTTGTTGTAACTTGCGTTCGCTGTAAAACATCAACAACAAGTTTAAAATCACGGGTCCATTAGAATCAAACATAAAAAGTGAGATCCGCTTGTATGAAAAACAACATACAGTAAACCAAGTTAAACCTTCATAATAAGACCACCATTGGGACCCTTGACAACTGGTCTTCTTAATGAGGTTGTCTTAATATTGAGGTTGAATAAAGAGCAAATCGGAGAACATGGACTTGAAAATTGTGTTCTTTCGAGATTGCCTTATTATTGAGGTGATCTTTAAGTGAGGTTTTACAGTACAAAGCTGCCGAGCTGTATACACACGCACAGACATATTTGGTACCCACTGAAAGATGATTTTAATCTATATCGGGTGGTATATGTTTTTGTTATCATATTTGTTATACATATAAACCATATATTTCTATATCCGTGATTGCATCACCCGTAAAAAATGACCAATATAATTTAATTGCTTACAAAGTAACAGCGACACGCGCCATGCACACTTTCTTTACAAGTCACAGCTGCAGATAACTGATGATGTTGAAGAGAGGTTGCTACTCAAGGAAGGGCCACTCAGAAAGGACTACGATGTGTTAGAAAAAGGGACACTTTCTGAAGCAAAAACCTTCCTTCGCTATATGCATTTGTTGTCATAGTTTTGTTCTAGCGCGTACAAATACGTGCAAGTCAACGCGGTTGTATTTTTTTCATAAAACACTTTTGGTCATTTTAGCAGTTTGCCGATTTATTATTAGTTAACATAAACTGGCTTTAACCAATTACAAGTTAAATTTTTATATAAAAAACGTTTTTGATATTGATTGGGAAATAAATCGCAAGTTTAAACGGACCCTTAGGGCGAAAACGTGTCATACATTAACATACGGTCATACTGTGAGTAATACACAATTTTATTTCAGTTTTAAACGAAAATCTAATTTTAATTGGACATTACTCACAAACAGGTGCGGCTGTGACCATTTCGGGATGAACTAGACACTTCAATTTATGGTCACTTACACACTTACACACTTTGTTACACTGGCCGGAGAAACATGCTGAAATCAGCAGCTCGTAAAGTGACAGCATCAATGGGTCAAGTTTTATTGCTAGTTAATAATTAAAGTAATTATGAATGAATAAACTGTCAAATGAAACTCGTTCAGGCACATTAGTTTATATAAACTAAATTTAGAATTATAGACGATTAATAAATTTTATAACAGTGGTCACTTTTGTGTTCCATTTATATAATCGTATGTAAGGGACACTTATATTGTTCAGGGATATCGCGCAGGCCTCCTGACCCCGGGGTCGCGGGTTCGAATCCAGACGAGCATCTTTACAATCCTTGAATAAGTCTTGATAACTGGTTAGTAACCAAGGAAACAGTCGTCCAGAGTACTTTATGCGTTTCATAATAATATGTTTCACAAACGAACTAAATTAAATGAGTTTAAATAATAATAACTTGTATTACAAACTTTAAAAACCGCTGATATGTGCTCGGGTGGTGTTTTAAATTTTCCGACACTTTCATAGAAAACTTGCATTTTTTCTATTTAAATTCCACATTTTAAAAACTAAAGGGGGTATATAAATACCATTCTAGTTGCAAAAATATGAAAAATCAGCTAAGTCAGCTGCCTCGTCGATTTTATTAGCGTCTAAAACATTTTAAATTGTCTTTAAGTCTCAGAGTATTTCCAAATCAACTATTGACGTACTCAAGATAACCTGGTCAAGACGTGACTTTTATTTGCGTAAACATAACGCCACGATAAGGATTATGCCAATGATGAAATGGTTACGCTGTGTCATATGTTCATTTACCTAATTAAGTCCATAATCTACTTGGACTAAATAACGAAGTAAGCATTGAAAATGAATATAGAACTTTTGACAGGTTCCCGGGTATCAATGGCATGTCGCTAAATCCCGGTCACAGGTGTCCATTAAATCGTCCTCGTGTACGTCTTTTATAGATAGTTTATTTCGAAATATTAGGCATACCGCCCATAATTTCACATAAACAATGCAATATATATACAAACATAACGAAATATTAGATATTGGTCAATGGCAATAATATCATTTGGCATACAAGAGTAAGGTTGATATATATCATATAATATAGTACGCATTACATACTGCTCAAATCATTCTCGTCAGCTCTCGGATATTTCCGTACCACTTCGTTATTCTCATTTTTAGTCATTTTAAGAACCTTCACTAAATTACGAAAAAGTGATTTTGAAACAATGAATGTGATTTTGACACGTGTGTATTAAATTTTTTCGTTCCATTTGACCCTTGAATTGACAATTTGACCCCTGGATTTTCCAAAATACCATAATTTGACCCTTGGGATACTGCCTGAAGGGTCAAATTTCTAAATTATAGGTATTTTGGCTATAAAATGGTAAAATCTCGCCAAAAATGATAAAACTTATGACCCTTGAAATTCAGCCCCTAGTGGACCCCCTGAGTTAGTATTGTTGTCTCCCAACCAGCCACGGTTATATTAAATACATCTGTATTAGTCAGGCATCCGCTTTAAGCAGCCACATTTGAAATATCCTTTGGCTGGCTGCTTAAGGCAGGTTTGACTGTATACGAATGTGTGCAATAAGTGTTAATCAAAGTTTACGTAATGATCTGTGGCGTACATCACTGTGAACACAAACAGACAGGACATGTTTAAACACAAACAGACAGGACATGTTTAAACGCAAACAGACAGAACATGTTTAAACACAAACAGACAGGACATGTTTAAACACAAACAGACAGGACATGTTTCAACACAAACAGACAGGACATGTTTAAACACAAACAGACAGGACATGTTTAAACACAAACAGACAGGACATGTTTAAACACAAACAGACAGGACATGTTTCAACACAAACAGACAATACATGTTTAAACACAAACAGGACAGAATGTAGAACATATATTGTACATGGCGGAAACTGCGAATTAATTTATTTTGAATTGCCGACTAACATCATGACACAGTTCTCGGAAGTTATTTATTGATTTACTATTTATCCAGTAGATAATTTTTGAAATCGGTTGATATTAATAACTTATTGATTTTACTAGATTGTGAAACAAGCTTTTGCATCTTACGTTAACCAGGGCCGTAAATTACATGGAGGCATGTAGGCAGTTGCCTCCTATTGCGGGCTGAAAAAAAAATCATTTTTTGTCTAAAAAGGGTCCAAAAATTTTTTCGTCTCGCTTCGCTCGGCGGGGTGCCTCCCCTTCCAGGGGAGGCAATTTACGGCCCTGTTAACCCCTCTTGGTGTTTGCTTTTTGGGGTCAGTAACCAGACAGGGATTGCGAATCCCCTTAAAAATCTCGACCGCGTTGAGGGTTTGAACCTTCCACCTAGGGACCTGAAGTCCGGCTCCAACCGCTATACCACCATGCCTCCATAAATTACTAAGAAATGGTATGACCATCACGATCCAAGTACTTGTTTGTTTTTCAGTATGTGGACTTGAGTGTGAATCATTAAACACTAAATGATTACATACAAATCGAACGCAAAAAAACATCAGTTTTGTAAGTGAAATATTAAATTCCACATTGCATGAAATTATAGAGATTCTGCTTGGAGAGATAAGACAGTATAAGCACCGAGAGTTTAAGTCAAGTGAATGTACAGTAAACCTAACTTTAAGACCACCTCAATAATAAGACCATCTCAATAATGTAAGACCATCTCAATAATGTAAGACCATCTCAATAATGTAAGACAATCTCAATAATGTAAGACCATCTCAATAATGTAAGACCATCTCAATAATGTAAGACCATCTCAATAATGTAAGACCATCTCAATAATGTAAGACCATCTCAAAATTAAGAAAACAATTGTCAAGTCTATTTTCACAGTTTTGCTCTACATTCAACCTCAATATTAAGACCACCACAATAACAAGACCAGTTTTCAAGGGTCCCGAGGGTGGTCACATTATTGAAGTTTTACAGAAGTTCAGACAATTTATACTGACCAGTACTATTTCAACCCGTTTCTAAAAGTCACGGCTACTGAAGAAATATTATGTGAATGTTGATTACTGTAAAGCTAATATAACATTTATGATTCAAATAAATTGAACAATCAAAATGACCAATGACTGTAATAATCACGTTCATCGTTTAAGATCACTACGTCTCAAAATATGAAACAGCCGGTTATATACAATGTATATATAATTAGCTCTTTGTACCTGGTTATATTTGAATTGTTGTTATCCTATTTATTGTCCCTATCATGTGTGCAGAGTGGAATAAATTTTTAATTGAAAGTAGTAATTATGAATGAAAATAATCAAATTATTTTGGACCATAGAAAGTGTGTTGTCAGTAGCAATTGCACTTGAACTGAAACATGGTTTTGAAACGTACAGAAAAGCGATGTCGATGGTATAATATATGTCAGACTTACCCCTTATATTCCTCAATGTTATCCCCTAAGTTCATATAAAATATTCTCACGATATGTTTGTCCTTTTTAATCAAAACCACAGATATGTTATAACGTTCAGATAGTCGGTCGATCTATTTGTATAAGTTTGATAAATTGACGCATGCGCAGTGAGGACAGGACGCGAGCACACTGATAAACTGTGACTGCGTGTTGCCCTGAATAGAAAGAAAGATGAAGTTTAATCATTATATTGCTAGAAATGTATTGTCAATAGCTATAACTTAACAATAAGATATCGAATTATTTTATTAATCGTAAGTAATGTTATATCCATAAGTAGGCGAAGATGTCCGTGCTTTTATCAGTACAGGGCAACCATCCCAGGGGTCGGAATTATACCGGCTACTTACAGTCAGCACTCAACATACAGTCTGTCATATGTATTGTTATAAACGATGCAAACATGTTTGGTATAAAACGTCAATATTAACTTTTATCGTATCTGAAAAGGATTTAAAAGTCGTGAACAATTAAAGTGCGCTTTAGATTATTATACGGTATTATAAGAGGGAAAGTAAGCGCTTAAAGGTGGGGTTACAGCCAGACTTCACTGGAATCCTTATAATTTGCACCAATTGCTTAGCAACAAACGTTGTCAGACATTCCTTTTTTCGTTGATTAAGGATCACAATACGCGGATGACAGGAAGTGTCAATACGACCACAATTAGTCAAACCTTACAAACATAGATCAGAGCTCAAATTCACTAAAACTACGGTAAAACATCACTTTAAGACCAAAGCAATAATAAGACCACCTCAAAATTAAGAACACAGTTTTTAAGTTCACGGTTTTGCTCTTTATTCAACCTCGATATCAAGACCCCCTCAATAAGAAGACCAGTTTTTAAGGGTCCCAAGGATGGTCTTATCATTGATGTACCACGCTCGACACTTGATGCACCGTGCGTGACACTTGATCCACCGTGCGTGACTCTTGATGCACCATGCGTGACATTTGATGCGCCGTGCGTGACTCTTGATGCACAGTGCGTGACCCTTGATGCACCGTGTGTGACCTTTGATGCACCGTGCGTGACTCTTGATGCACAGTGCGTGACATTTGATGCACCGTGCGTGAATCTCGATGCAACGAACCACCAACAAGTTGAAATACTCGAGGTTTACATCTGTGACAACTTCTGGCGTTAATTCATTTCTAACATCGATGACATAATCTACTGGATAATTGGACCGTGACGCTGGTTTCACGTTTCTTATGCGGGTCGATGTAAATATAACTGCACGTGACTACGTACGTGACTAAATTAGCAAGTTTCAACATTTCTAGAGGAATGTCTCCTTTGATGTTTTTGTGACAAATAATCAAAATATAAAAAAAAAGTCTTATTCATGAGAAAATTCAGTAGATCGCACTTCATATCTAACTATATTATTATCTCGCGATATCAATTCCGCCCAAATTCATATTTTTGGTAAATGTTGAGTTTAAGGTGGCGCTAAAATGACTACATGTGACGCTATATCCGAAAAGGGATACATTTTGTAAAATTGGGCAAATTAACAATTTCGCAAAATGGGAATATAATTCCGCGAATTCGAAGATAATTGATTAGCTTAGATCTAATTTTCCGTAGAAATGATTGTATAAAAAGTCGAAAACTACTTGCTTTAATACAGGAGCCAATCAGATGAGCGAATTAAAACATACTTGGTACATAAATTTCCGCATTTGGCCAAATTACGGCGTTCCAACGAGACATAAATTGAAGTTATCAGTAATAAAATATTTTGAGAAGGCTGTCCAGTGCGATCACGTGTTACGGTAATAAATTTCAATTTAAAGATTTCTCTGCATGACTTGAAAACGATACGGTATTTTTTGTAAGAATCCATCTGGCAAATGAATCGTGATTGCAGCTTCTTTACAGCGTATAAAATATTCAAGATTAGTATGTATCCGCAATTGAGTCATTCGAAAATAGTGATTTTGGTCATATTGCTTAATATAATTATAATAGCCACCCGTCCAGGTGTGAAAAACATATTTACGATGTATAAATAATCCATTATCAAACAATCTATGATTTAATCATTAATTTTACTTATATTCCTAAAAACCCAAAGTATTTGCGTACATAATTTACATACAGTAAACACGGGGTTATCCGGTACAGAACGGACGCAAGTACAGCGAATCCCGGACTTGTCGGTTTTAGCGACAAGTTTAAAACCCATCCCTGTATTTATGCATTCCATCTTACAGTACTTTATAAGATAATTATTTTTTGAAAGTTTTACCCGTATTGAACCGTCACAGCTAAAACACCTCAAATGTTGGACACACTCGTGGCTAACCATAATGTACATTGCAATCTTTCCATTCAGATTTCAGATACCCCCTTGATTCCATCATTCATGTTAACAAAAATATTGTTTCCATGCATACATTTGCAAATAACTTAAATAAAATTAGCGTAAAAACAACAACAAGAAAACATCAGGACAACAGTTACAGCAACACCAACAGCGATTACAGCAGTATAGCATACAATCTGAGCTAGATTCTGTACTGTAAATCATATGTTTTCGCGAGGCAATATTTCGCGAGGCCAAAATTTCGCGAGGCCAAAATTTCGCAAAATAAATTGAAGATATCATGTTGTATATGGGGTAAATGTTCTCGAGTTTCTATTTGCATTTTTGTCGTTAAATTAACACTACAGCACAATATTTAGCTAGCACTTATTTTCGCGTTTAGTAAGATCTCGCGAACATATAGTAAAATTAATCCATCGCGAAATTTTCTAATTTTGCAGTAGGTAACAGAGGGAGATATGACTATACAGAAAATATACTTTCATTATGATTATCCACAACATGACTTTTGTAAACTGATCGTGAAACACTAAAATACCATTGTGGACCGTGAATTAAACATGTGACACTCATGAAACACTCAAGTTATATTGTATTTACTGCTAAAATTTGATAAGGATTGCTTTAAATAATGGACTTGCTTCAGTGTACGTAGATAAAATCCTGAATCCGCTAAAAGCGGACTTTTTACCAGCGGTACAGAGACAATTTAATTTTAGATTTACATTAAATCCTGTCTAGGTTTTCACTGCGATTCGATTTCGGTAACATGTCAAAAACGTCCACATCCTAATTACTACGCAAAAAATAGTTCCAAAGTTCATCGAACGAAATAATATCATAAACGTTTCAATAAAATGAAATGTTGAAAAGGAGACCTGCTAAAGTTGTTTGTGAACTAATTAGCTGTTTTTGTGGAATTCAGATGGGGTTTAAAGCAATGTATTAATACACACGAGTTTGTTTACAGTTTTTGATGTATCGTAGATATAATCTCGTTGTGCACGACTACGAAAATTATCCGTGTCATCTTTCTACGTACATCTCACTCTGTGCTTGGAAAATTAATTGGAAAATACCCAACTACAACAAGATAACTCATAACCTATGGCAAGCCAGTGTTATCATAACTTTATGCCTGGGCATACTGATTTTACTTTAAGTTCGTGCTGATATAATTTAATATGACATTTTATTATTAAATATTCACAAACGTTACATAAAGGGCCTGATATTTTTGTATTTCATTTTTATTTATAATCGTGACAAACATTTCACTTGTTTTACAATTTTAAGGTTCTACCATTATTACTGACCATTTTTCTTTATTTCGGTTTGAAAATCTAACATTTCAAGAACAAGTCGGATTGAAGATCTCTTGGAAAAAATGTTACTATTTTTCACTAATTGTTTATTATTTTTTGCATTTCTGTCTTATGTTTCAGTTTTATTTCATATTCCATGCAAACCATCTTACCTATTTACACATACTTTGATATTATAAAACTGTTTAGTTACAAAACGGAAACTTGTATGCAACGAGTTGCCAGCTTGGCTTCAGAGACGAGGGGTACCGTCCCACAGCACTTTTGTGCTTTGATTATAAACATAAGTAATTGTGTTACCTTTTGGACAACGTACATACATGTCCTTATTGTTTTCCTAGAATTAATTATCAACAGATACTGACTTGCCCTTCTACAAGCCACTGACAACTTCTTCACATGTGGAGACAATGACCGTAGCCAATGTCTCGGGATATAATACCCTGCCCAACCCGGGAATCGGACCCGAATCTTGCCGGGCGACAGTCTAGCGCTCTGAGCTGGCTGGACGGGCTATTACGGAATGGTGAATGTGCAGTGAAGGGTTTGCAGCGTCACGTGATCGGTATGGCGGGAGATCATCAATGGGGAGGGCGAGTATTAGTGTTCAAGGTAGAACAGTTGTGTATACCATCGACAATGGCTCACTGTGCCTTGTGTGTAATGTTTGTTTCAAAGCAGGCCGTGAAGTTACTGATTTGTAAGAAGGCGCTGTATGAGAAGTTAGCAGGACGATATGAGCGTTTTTTGTTGTTGTTTTGTTTGAACACGCAATAGACGTTGTGTACAAAGCTGTAAAATACCGAGTACAATGTCACAGGATGTAAGGTTGTTTATATGTAAACAAGTATAACTATTCTCAGAAGAGTGTCAATAAAAATATATAGTTAAGAAATATCTATTAAAACTTTTTGACCAATGAACATTCATCTTTCAGACAAATTCAGCGTACTTCCTGATTTGAGCTTTAGTCATACAATTACACGCTAGATTGCTATCTCAATATATTCATGACTCATACGAGCATACGGAGATATCATGCGATCCGTGTGATGATTGATCTAATATAGGAGCAATATTCAAATTACCAAAACAATCTGAAATTCATGAACGCTCACTGCATTCAATTTCAATGCACTGTATTCATTTTAATAATCTTCTAGAAATGCATCTCATAAAAAAGTATGTACCATCCGGAACTGTCCTGGGTGTAATAATCAGGAAGTGCAAACCAACATTTTGTTGATTTGAATCAACATTTTGTTGATTTGAATCAACAAAATAAAATGTCAGTGCGGTGACTTCAAGTTTTGAATGTCATTAATCTGTTATGAAACCGGTCCTTGTTCTTCCCTTCTTTTTAGGCATTACTTCGCTACCAGGAAGTGGTGTTGTTGGGTAATTGGGATTAACAAACTCATCGAATCATGTATGAGTGGCAATGAATAGTTTAGTGCGAATGAATAGTTTCGCGGAGTTGCCATACTAATTAGATTATTGTGTCATTGTTTACCGAGACATTCAGAAGCTTGAAAGTAATCGTTAAATATTTTAGCTTTTGATTGTGTCAATAAAGTTCTCTGAAGGTATAAACGACAATTGTTTTATTGACAATTCGTCTGTGTTTATCATGTCTGGTAATTAGCATAAACGTTCAAAATGAAGGGGGGGGGGTTAACATACATTGCATACAGAAACAATCCGTCGGAGACGAACATTTAGGCTGTTGTTAAAGGGGTATTGTATTGAAGAAGTTAAATTGATAAATTATTATTAGGGGCCTACAAGAAAAGTTTAGGCCTACAGGTTGTTGCTCAAGAGAGGTCCGCCTTGTAGAGGTTTCACTGTCGATGGAAAGTATCACGGCCTAAGTTTGATAGCACCAAACCTTATTGCTTTGCGTCATTAAATCAATTCCGCCCATATTCTATAATATCTAAGGCAAGGTTTGTTTATCGTCTGACCAGACTGAATTACGTCACACCATTTTACTGGTGACAATAAGATGTTTTACGAAACTTTTTGCCTTTCTCGTCAATAAGGAATTTCAAAATCGTGTTCTTCTTTAAAAGGATAAGGTCAATAAAAAATTGTTCCTTTTAAATAGTTCGAAATGTTATCATGATACCCTTTTAAAGTATTTGTATGTTTAGAAAATTTAATGCGCCACATTAAGCGTTTCCTAGTAACAAGCCTCGTTTTCAGACAAATATTGCGTATTAGAGCGTATAAAACACAGTTCGGCCGGTACGGTGGTACGTACGGAATAATCCCAGTGACCTCGTAAACAAAATAACGAGACCAACCAGCGGTAATTTATTTTGTATTTCAAATGACGTACACGTCTGTTGATCACGTTTTCACAGCGAGATGGTCTTAGTTACCAGAAACTATACAAGTAGATATCAAACAATTCTTTAATATTTACAATGATCTCATCTATTCGTAAATTGTAAACATCATGTTTCTGCTGTATTCATTTAACTTGCAGTTGTCTGGAAAACACTACCGCATCTATTTGTATTAATTTGCCACATACATGCCACTTTATGGCTTTTAATTAAGTAGTTTCTACGGGACGCTGTTTCCGCCAACACATTTTTCGACCTTTAGTGACCGCGGATTTTTTAAGATTTGAGCATAATGTCAACTTTTCATTAAAATAACTCTCCTAGTTTACGGCTTTATATTTATCCCGTAAATATATACACTTTGCAAAACAAGCAATGTGGCCTACATCAATCAATAAGCCGGCCCTTATAGATATCTACTACATACAGGAGAGGTTATTGATCAAGAGAGGGCCACTCTGGAGAGGTTGTTGATCAAGAGAGGGCCGCTCTGGAGAGGTTGTTGTTCAAGAGAGAGGGCCGCTCTGGAGAGGTTGTTGTTCAAGAGAGGATCGCTCTGGAGAGGTTGTTGCTCTAGAGAGGGCCGCTCTGGAGAGGTTGTAGCTCTAGAGAGGGCCGCTCTAGAGAGGTTGTTGCTCTAGAGAGGATCGCTCTGGAGAGGTTGTTGGTCAAGATAAAGCCGCTCTGGGGAGGTTGTTGGTCAAGATAAAGCCGCTCTGGAGAGGTTGTTGGTCAAGATAAAGCCGCTCTGGGGAGGTTGTTGGTCAAGATAAAGCCGCTCTGGGGAGGTTGTTGGTCAAGATAAAGCCGCTCTGGGGAGGTTTCGCTGTAGAACAGTATTGAACCTACTAAACAATCTGTAGCATAGTTGTAGTTTAATATTAGAAAGCTGACAGATCTGAAATGTACCAAAAATCTGCACCGTCCAACAACGACGGAGTGCATAAAAGCTAGTTCTTCCAAAGAAATGTTTGCTTACATTTTGACAGCATGTTAACATAATGGTTTACGTGAAGGAACAACATTGCAGATAACAAGGTCAGACAGAACAGTTTGTAGCTATTTCAAATATGTATTCGTAGAAGATATGTAATTTTCGAAATTACGCAAAAATTCTAACATAGTACTACTTTTATGTGGCTTACCATTTTATGTAATTGCTGTTTGTAAATAAAACTTCTTTACATATTTGATGAGGCGTGATGTTCTTGCCGGCGAAATTATAACGCTGAATTTGAGATATTTTACAATTTTTTTTAAACATTTTATAACTCTGAACCTTGGCAGCCACTGAAGATCTACAGGCATAAGCTTTTAATTGTGTCTGACATGTGACCAGTACGAAGACATTTTGTATGTGTGTATAATGACAGCTTATGTCATTCTCAGTTCAACATCACAATGATAATTGTGTCGTATAAAATCGGCTATTTCTTTTCTAAAAGTGTCAATAACAAACTCGGACTTCGGGCGATTGATACCACCATATAGACAAAGGAGAAAAATAAGCACGCCGCTTTAAAGACTGACACAAAAACTCCACACACAAAAATATGCCTCCCCACACAGATCCCAGTTGTCGTTTTTAGTTGTTCGGTAGAACGATATCGAACAACTTATTAAAAGGCAATTTTCGACAGATTAAGGCCATAATACGAAAACTACTTTTATCGGAAGTGGCGTAAGAATAACAGGTAAGTGAATCGGTTAATAAATACAAATGTAGTTCAACATCCAGGCGTGACCTGCACAACATACGCAATACTGGTAGTAATTATCTTTACTGCGTAACTGAATTTAATAGTTCAACAATGGACAATAATCATTCGTACATTCTGTGAATCTGCAAGTGTTGAATACAAAACCAGTGTTCAATACCGAACAACTTCAGTGCTTTCAGCACTTTGATTTCGTTGTGTCGGGATTTTGTTCCTTTAAAAACGAAATTACTATGATAAAGGACAAGCAGACCGATGCGTGGCAATACTGCTGTTGCTAAGGCCAGTCGCGTTGCTATCGACTTTGTTGTAATTAAAATGAAAAAAACAACAACAACAAAACTGATGTCTTCATTTTCTCAAAGGCCAACCAGTACATCAGTTTTTTAAGACAACCAAGTACATGTATAGACAATCCGTTCAAGGTTATGAAATACTGACGTGGTTTCAAAAATGAACATGCATGATATGTAAAAAGTATTTGTCATAAACAAATATTAACATTTAGAATTAATGATTTGAGCAAATAACAAATAACATAATACATTATACTTGAGTATGTCAAAGTTGACTTAAACAAGTTCAAGATATTTTAATGTAAAACATCAAAGGGTAGATCTACATTTCTACAAACAATGAACACATTTCACAACAGAACCACACTTATACCGACAACATGTACATAAGTCAACACTTTTCTATTATATATGTATAATGTATCTTTATCATTAGTATAGCTGTCACATAAGACGATCTAACATCAGCTATATAAAGTGTCCGCCATTGTTGAGTCAATATAATGTAAACAAGGTGACTATGCGCATGCGCACTTGATAATGACTTGATTACGACATGTAAGTGTTCATTATCAAAACGAAACGACGTCAAACATGGCCGGCATTACATAATGGAGTTATATTATCAATTTGAATAAACAAGTTTAGTGATTAGAATTTAATTTTGATAAAAAATTATGAAAATTTTGAATTATACGAACAATAACACGCCATTTGTTTTTATACAGCCTAATCTTGCGGGGTCATCAACCCGGGATACTGTACTTGAATTACTGAGCCAATCTAGGGTCATCTGTACTTGAACATGAGAATATGTACATGTATTAATTCATCGCTTGACCAGTTTAACAAACCGCTTATCAGTCATACCAACATGACCTTAGCATAATTACGACATGTTAAATAATTCGAACATATCCAAGTAGTATGGGTGTATCCCTGGTAAACAGATTCTACGCATTGAAATAGTTTGGTAACTAGCATCGTCCCTTTATCTACATTCAGACTTTATTAGCTATTCAAAAGTATGCAGTAAACTATAAGCATTACATGTAACAATAATGTGAAAATATGGTTTTATATTAGCGTATGGATAGAGTATTCATCGTATATGAAGGAATAATTAGTTCAGCAGAACGCACAACTTAAGACATAGAGGTCGTGGGGTTGGACGCCTGAAACCTAAGCCGAACGTCATGAGTTCGATGCCTGCCTTGTGTCAGGTTGGATCGCGCACTTCACAGTCCTAAACTTAAGGGCCAGCACAGCTTAGTAACTAAGGGAGCAGTCATCAGGAGTGATTGATATAAGCTGTAGTGACTTCTCTCACAATTGATATAAAATAAATAAGTTTAAACTGGCGAGATACCGGTACGTCCTCATGCACGATGGTTTCAAAACATTCACTCCAACACCGGTACCGTGTTAACTCGGTACGGCACCATTGCGGGTGTTAGCTGTAGTGGTTATCGCGGTCGTTTTGGAAACAGCTACGGAAAAGGTTGGGATTTCCGTTGAATGTTTACGCTAAGCTTTCTGACGCAAACTAAATTTTATGACAGTTTCAATCATTTCGCTCTTAAAACACCTCAGTTGTTCACCGACAATTTATTTTGCATTATTCATGGACTAGGCCTACTCGAAATGGATAAGTCTTCCGTTTTATCAGCATTTGCGGCTTACAAATCGATGGTGAAAGCAAAACAAGTCTATTCGCTTATTTATTAATATACAGATAAGCTAGGTTCACTTGATGAGAATTATTTAACTATTGCATAACACATATGTAATAAAATAGGTCGTTATGAATTGCTAACAAGTAGGCTAGAAAAGGGGCATTCTCTTTATCCGCGCATGAACTCATACTTTAGATGAGGCGTTTATCTATATGCACATTCCTATATCGCGGTGCATACATTATCACCACTGTTTCGCATTGAACATATTTGTTTTGTAATAAAAATGATTACTAGAATTTAATGCTGACCCACATATCTCGCTAACCTTGAACTAGGATATTTACTGTGTGACACACTCCCGCAGTTGTTTGGTATGAAAGTTAAACAGACACATGTCAATGTCATGTTCAAAATGATACGTAATTATACAACGCATACCATGCAGATACTATACCTTACAGTGTAGTCTCAATCGGAACACCTCGTAACGGTTCCACGAATCACACTCCGTAAGAAAGGCCGTTCCGTTTTGTCCCCAGAGCGCCCTCCCTCGAGCAACAATATTTCTCCAACAATATTGCCAATTTTCTCTGTTTATGGCGTTTCTTCTAATCTAGCCTCACCACCTCACAACCGCCCGGCAACTGTCCAAATTTGCTACTTTTAAAGTGTTGTTTTGGGGTAATCTCATTGTTTCTTCGCTTTTTATCTGGATGAATAATACAAACACTATATTTACAACACATTTCGTATATTTTGTTTTTAAACATACAGATAAGACTAAGTTATAACAGGGAACGCCCCATTCTCATAACAATGCCTCCCTACACCGGTCCAAGGCAAACTTGAGTACATATATACACAACATAATGAGTTGAGAAGCTGTATGGACAAACACATATGAGCACAACTGTAAGATTTCCAACCTCTTCTATAAGTGACATAATTTCCAGAAAACCATGTACTGACAGTAAGCAATATTTGCCCCATATGGCAATATGAAAACAAAGTGATCATATGGATTAAATAGTGTTTCCTTCTTGCATATAGTGACGTCACATGTGGCGTTTTCTGGAAATGACGTACATCACTAACATTTGTCCTCCGCCATCTGACTCGTGTGGAGAAGTTGTCTGCTACTTGTGAAGGGCAATAGTTAATTCTAGGAAAAGTGGTTTGGTTAACTTACCAATGTATATAGCTGAACAAAAGCTTGAAAATTGTCGTTAGACAAAATGCACGAAATGTATTCGTAAATATTGTTATTATAACATTAATACATTGTATTGACAGTCAAGGTTGTTGAAAAATATGAGGTTATCTAACCGATGTAAACAATCACGTGATATTGATATATAAGTAAACAGGATACACACGTAACCAACGCATATTTTTACAATGTGCTAGACTTGAAAAATCTAAGTAAATATGTGAGATCACATTATGATTATGTCAGTGTGGGGAAACCAAATGTTCTCGGAATGTGTGGCAAAACACTGAACACTCACTGTGGAATACAATGAGGCTGACTGGGGTAAGTATTCCGCGTGGACTGTGCTTTATTTTACAAAATCAGTAAGGAAATAAGAAAGGTCCATTGACTTTAAATTCCAAATGCCGAGGCAAATTCGACTGGCTGCATACATACGTCCGATACAAAGAGGGTAATGTCATGGTGTGTAGTTTAATGTATGGGGGGGGAACAAAGAACGAACGAACAAACAACGGGATGAACGATGACAAAAAACGAATGAGAATGAATACATTGTACATTTTCTAAGATATTTTCTTTTCAATTCAAGTCGAATAAAAACATTGTTGACTTTAGGCGTCAATCTCAGGTGTCAGTATTGGAAACAATAGGTGAACAGTTTAAGACGTGAACGTGATACCATAGATACGGCATGCGTACCGAGGGGGTGTTCTTTAGATGTAAACAGTCACCAAGCATTAATCTCATACAAGCAGGTTCGGATATGATGTATCATGCATGCTACTTATCAGCACAGCCAGGCACCCACATACACCTACATGTATTATTTTACATCTTTTATTACAGTTAAATATAAGAAGTATAGAACTGATGGCCCAAAGTATTCCCCCAAAGTATCCCTGCCACGTGTCCACGTGACCACACCCTGCCACGTGTCCACGTGACCACACCCTGCCACGTGTTCACGTGACAACACCCTACCACGTGTCCACGTGACCGCATGACCTTGGCCACATGACCACGTGACCTTGACCACGTGTCCAAAAGTTATTTTTTGAACGATCAGGTTATTTTTAGAACGAAGTTTATTTTCTAGAACAATGAGTTTATATTTTAGAACGAAGAGTTTATTTTCTAGAACAATGAGTTTATCTTTTAGAACGAATACTTTGGGCCATCAGTTCTATACTACTAATATACACTGTCTCTTTTTTCTGTGTAATAAGAAGACAACTAAACAGCGTTATTTAAGTAATTATTGTATGCTAATCCAATAAAACCTCAATAATAAGACCACCCTTAGGACCCTCGAAAACTGGTCTTAATATTGAGGTCGCCTTTATATTGAGGTAGAATACAGAGCAAAACTGTGTAAACGGACTTGAAAATGGAATGCTGTTCTTAATTTTGAGTTAGTCTTATCATTGAGGTGGTCTTTAGAGGAAGTTTTAGTGTATTTTACTAAACTGCTCACAAAACCTTTTCGTTAGACCAAGTCATAAATTGAAATCAGTAGATTCTCCCAACATATAGAACTTATATACAGTAATACAATTCAGTAGAATGAGAACTAGATTTAAAATGCTAACTGGGGTCTAGTCGAAACGATTAAAGCAACGATTTATTTGGCATCGGTATGCAGAAACGGAGAACGAATGTACATGTATAATCAAAGGACTGAAACTCCTGGGATAGAACGTTTTCCATATTATCGTATTAGAAATTAATACGCGACTTATCGGGTAAACTCATTCGCCAAACATAGCACAAATAACCCAGAAAAAACGTTTATATCAAGACTCCCGCCATTCCACAATTGATATATCCCTGACAAATCAGCCATTACAGGCTTCTCATCAAATATATAATAAAATCTGAGGACTTTGCATGTACTATTTTCTTGAGACAATGAACATGGCGGTACTTCGTGTTGACGATGATAGCAATGAGACGCTAAAGCGCATAAAACAAGTGCTGTCAGCTGGCAGACGAACGAACGATGACCTTAAAATACACCTCACATAGTTAAACATTGCTCAAGTTATGTTCGCAGTTGTACAAATAACGATTTCACGTGTAATAAGCTGATTCAGTTAAAATTCAAAATACTGAAAAAAAAAAGATTAATTGATATGTCATATTAATTATTTTATGACATTTTCGTAAATTTAATCGCCGCTATATTTTATTTAATTAGTAATCGGTGTATATTGGTTGTTAACAACTTCTGAAGTATTATAACACAGTGACAAACACAGGATGATTGCATAAGTAATTTACATTATCATGTTTGATCAAGATTGTCGGTTAATATGCGGTTTTTACGGAGTTGACATATACTCATATGCCCTTGTAATACGTCCGATTTAATTTAACAGGGTTTTCCCTAGGATTTTTCAGCTATGTGTCCTTGGACCATCGTGTTTGACAAATTGGGAGTCCTTAGTAAATTAGTAGGATCCCAGATATGCAGTTTATACTTGACAAATGTTTATTTTAGAGGTCCCAATGATGCACACTAAGTGGAAAATGGGAGTCCCTAGAAAGAAAAGGGAGTCGGGGACTCAAGATTTCTGCGTCAGGGAGATCCCTGATTTAAATATACCAATATATAGTATGGGGCCAAAATGAAAGTTGTTGCCTACAGCTACATCACTTCAGAGCGATAATACTTGGGAAATGCAAATTTCGGCTGTTGTTCAGATGTCGTTTCTGAAGAGGCTTAATGGGTAGTACAGTAAAATATCTGACATTTTTATTTTCTACTTTTATAAGGTAATATTGAGAAGAGATTTCTTCTTCATGCGTATGCACAGTTGTGAAAGAAAATAGCCCCGCATACGTGTCTCTGTACTCCGACTTTTACACACGTCTTCGCAACACGTTGTACGGCGACAGTATAAAGATGTGACGTCCGTGGCTGGACTATGAAGATAATTACTTGACAACGGTGTAGATATTCCATAGATTTATTCTGTTCTGTTAAAAACCACTTTGATGCTAATCTTTGTGAAAAGTCGATGTACTAAACATAACAGATGACACCAAATGAGTTCACCGAAATAATGGCTTGGTGTACTGGTCAAAAAAGCTAGCCCGCCATTTTGGTATTTTGATGTGAACTGGTGATCTGAAACAATGTATGATTTTGACAGATTTACATCCATTTTTTATGTAGCTGAATTCATTTGAATAACAAATGTTATAACTTACAGCAAGCCGACAATCAATAGAAACAGTACAGAGCAGCTGTTCAGAAACTACATGAAAATATCGGTAGAACAGCCAGGATGGCACTTTTGACCAGTCATGATATAATTGTTGACTCTTATTAAATTCATACATCATTTTTTCCTTGCCGACACACTTGGTGGTTGACTTCATAACATTTTCAAATTTAATTTCACCGGATTAAAACCATCTATAGATTCTACCCCTACTTGATGACAGAGTTTGTAATGTTTGATTCTAGTCACACACTACTTGAGACGAACATGATACGTGATCTATTGTAAATATTAATGAGCTTTTACAGGTATGATGCATAATTCGTACCCGGAATAGAACGTATGACCGAAACTTGCCTTACATTGAGTCATGATGGGGGGGGGGCAATCACGTGAAGTTTCTGCATAATTCGTACCCGGAATAGAACGTATGACGGAAACTTGCTTTACATTGAGTCATGATGGGGGGGGGGGGCAATCACGTGAAGTTTCTGATCTTGAACGACTTACCCGTCATTCTAGTTATCATACATGTCGCAGTTTGCTATTACGCATGTCGATACAAATGAGATGATTCTGAGAGAGCGTACGATTGTTTGTGTTTTATATAATCTCTGTTAAAAGTCAGAATTTAAATGTTTTTTTCTGTTCAATACAGCTACAAATTGCCCCGCAGTGTAAGCTACAAATTGCCCCGCAGTGTGAGCTACAAATTGCCCCGCAGTGCGAGCTACAAATTGCCCCGCAGTGTGAGCTACAAATTGCCCCGCAGTGTGAGCTACAAATTGCCCCGCAGTGTGAGCTACAAAATGCCCCGCAGTGTGAGCTACAAATTGCCCCGCAGTGTGAGCTACAAATTGCTCCGCAGTGTGAGCTACAAAATGCCCCGCAGTGTAAGCTACAAATTGCCCCGCAGTGTGAGCTACAAATTGCCCCGCAGTGCGAGCTACAAATTGCCCCGCAGTGTGAGCTACAAAATGCCCCGCAGTGTAAGCTACAAAATGCCCCGCAGTGTGATCCAACCAACACTAACAAGCTTACCTGCTCCTCCTACAATGATTATACATGTATATGAAAAAGGGGGATAAAAACAATTATTATATGTGACCTGTCTTACCTTACCTTTTCGTCTAGAAACAAGTTGCCACCAACTTCCTCACATTATTCAGGCAGTGGACAATTGACGTGAACTCCAATCACATGATCATGATGAACACTCATCTACACAGGGTTTCATGAAGGCTTTTCCCCGCAAACCCAGGCCCATATGCAGCAGGGGAGATAATGCTAGTTTGAAATAAACATTCCTGTGGATGTTTTGACTCGCTTACCTCCCTTGGAATTATCAGTATCAAAGCTTAAAAGCTGTAAAACATTAGATTTTTGTGCGAGGACCAATCCTTACAGCCAGGGCCGTAAATTACATGGAGGCATGTAGGCAGTTGCCTCCTATTGCGGGCTGAAAAAAAAATCATTTTTTGTCTTAAAAGGGTCCAAAAAATGTTTCGTCTCGCTCCGCTCGGCGGGGTGCCTCCCCTTCCAGGGGAGGCAATTTACGGCCCTGACAGCATAATATAAAAAGAGGATCTTACATGAGTGTTCATGTTTTATTGAATTTATTAAACGAGTCGGTCAAAATGATATAATGCGAGGCTTTATCTTTTTTGCCGACGAGTTTAATAAATTCAATAAATATATGAACACGAATGCTAGATTCTATTTATCACATAACTTGTACACGGGCTTAAAACAAAAAAATAAGTGATTCCTGTTATGATGTGTGTAATAATCATATATAGCTCTATGGCTGATAACCACTCAGCTTCTGTCCAGTTCGCTTTTCTTTACCTCCATTCTGTATCAGACGACTTTTGACAGATGCGCGCGCGTCGACGGTTTTTACTCTCCAAAAGAAGAGTATTCGATCTTACTACCGGAAATTTCCAGTATTACCGAAAAGACAAGTCTGCTAATCGTTCTTTGCTAAGCATTTACTTAAGTATGTTCGTGAAACGCGAGAAATTTAATGTTCTTAGCTAAGAACGATAACAAACTTAAGCACGCTACTTAGAACTTAGCTAAGCAATTACATAAGTATTTTCGTGAAATCGGGGCCACAGATCTACGTTGACACAGTTGAAAATATGTCACTGTGACTGTGAGTCGCTGTCAATCATTCGTACTCGTTTTCTCGGCGAATGGATTGCATCAGCGTGTGGTCTATTCTGTTAATGTTCACATAAAAAAAACACCGTGATCCGGATGATGGACAGCGAACCATGTGTTGATACCTCCTGACAAGCTGAAATGTGCACTCGCATCGGATTTGAAGTACGCGTTCAGCTCGCAATGGTTAGAATTCTGATAAACTTTCGTTTATGAAGCTGTTTGACATTTAGACGATCGCGAAATGCTACATATTTGTCGTAGACCGGTACGCGAAAGTCGGCCATGTTTGTTTGGATTTCTGACAGCGCGTATGAAATTGAATATGTGATACGGCCCTAATTTGCATAAATATTACACTAGTGTAATACGAGAAATATTGCCTAGGTTATAATCACTCCCGCGCCGTATGTTATGTGATAAATACTAGTACATGTAATCACAAATTTCCTGTGGCTGGATGAGTATTGCTTGAAGCATTTTTTTCTAGCTTTTTAAAATCTATGTACATGTATCCGATTGCTTTTCAAACTGGGTCCACACACTGAAAAACACTACAGATTCAAGTTACACCCAGTCCAAGATCTAACAGACGCACCATCAGCTTATCAACCAACTACTTATTTCAGGTGCATAGCTACATACGAGATACATGCAGAATGAAATCATAACATTAATTTACGACCTATCAAACCAAGACTGCTATCAAAACTAGCTAAGAATAAGTGAGTTTTGAACTCTAGCTTTTTATGTTTACCAAACAGTACTCACGCCAAATTCAGAGAAGGTGAAGTTTGTCATCAATTTTTGCTGATTGTGGGGCTCGAACTCATGACCATTGGATGACTCTTGAATTATTCATAGTAACAGCTGTGGATTACAAAGATAACAACAAACCAAAGATAATAAAATCGTAACTTATATTTATTCTCTTTGCAGTAATTAAATAAAACAAATTACATGATTCAGTAACAAAATATGAATCAAATATAAACATACATGAATACAAGAACATTCAAACAAAGTACTGGTGTGTATATATATTTAATATTGGGCTAGTACATTGTATACCATAAACATTTCGGTCATTTGAACAAGATAACATGAGACTGGCCGAATTAGAAAAATAATGTCGTAATTTTTTTGTGAAAAATGGCATTAAAATTGATATAACAAATCAACTAGTGCTTCAGTTAGCCAATATCCAATAGTATTTGTGAAAAGTATATACTGTGATCATTCTTTACATTTAATACAAAATAATGCTAACAAGAAATATCTTGAAAAAAGATGGTTGGTCTGAAGAAAGCAAATTAGTTGTGATCAAGATTTGTTGTGCAACATAAAAAATTGCCGAGATGTTACGATTGCTGGTCACTAATTTATGGATTTCGGTAAGGTAACGTACCCCTTATGGAAAGGTTAACAAATACGCGTCAAGGTTACAAATGTTGTTCGGTTGAAGAGAAGTTGGTTTTGTTGTTAACGTAAGATTTGATTGGATTACACAACACTGATATGCAAATAGCAAACCCATGTTTGTACGGCTGCGCCCAAAAAGAAGCAAAATTAGTCAAAGAAGGAAATACACAGCCATCATACAGACTACCATCAACTGTGACTAGATAGCATAGATGTATAATGCCTTAAAAATTAAGTGGCATAAATTTTACATGTAAAAATATTTTGTGATTCTATATGACATGTAGTGGATAATATTTGAAACATCCAATAACCGCAAACAACAGGTCATGCCCAGTTTGACAAAAACTAAGCAAACTCTCCAAAAAAACACCCTCTCTTCAGCAACAACCTCTCTTCAAAAATATCAATTTTCAGTTTGTAAAACTTTGCAATCATCTTTACCTCTCTAGAGCAACAACATCTCGCAAGCTTCCTAGCAGACCTCTAATGAAAATAAAGGTTTTATATAAAGGTTGCAATTTAGTCAAAGTAAAGGTTTTTTAGGAAGATTTCTGTATAAATTAAGAGAAAATAGAAGGCTAATTTTGACAATCTAATTTGATGGGTATACAATGAAATACACATCCAGTGTTGTGTCTCCATACATAGATATTTAGTACGTCTACCACACAAAATTTGATTCATTTAAAATATTCTTAAAAAAATAATTAATACATATATTCCTGACATACGGGACATATTACTCAGAACTATCACATACACATGGTTTTTTAAAGAATATATCAGCACAAATCACAATGTGACTTAATCCACGTCTAATCTAATAAAGTACAAAAACTCAGCATGAAAGTCATGTATATACTGGTCGAAAAGCTAACCTGCCATTTTGTATTTTGAGAATTTTCATCACATTATGACTAAGTCAGGGTTTTCCCTAGGATATTTCAGCTTGAGGTCCTTGGACCCTCGTGTTTGACAAATTTGGGGTCATTAGTAAATTTGCAGGGTCCCAGATATGCAGTGTATACTTGAGAAAGGTTTATTTTAAGGGTCTCAGGGATGCACAGTAAGGGGAAATTTGGAGTCTCTAGAAAGAAAAGGGAGTCAGGGACTCAAGATTTCTGCTTCAGGGAAAACCCTGAAAGTGATTTGCAACAATGAATGTTATAACTTCCTGCAATAAACCAGCAAAGATGTGGCCTAGATGTGACCTAGATGTGACCTAGATGTGACCTAGAACTGGCAGGATGATACTTTTGACCAGTATATACAGTCAGATCTCATTCATTCAAATTCATCGTGTCGGAAATTTTATTTCGATTATTACATGGTTTCGAATAATTCATTTCAATTCAACATGACTTAGAAGATACAAAATGTACATCGGGACCTGACATTTATTCGGATGATACCAAGTATTCGGATGATACCAAGTATTCGGATAGAAGATGGTCGAATAAACAATGTCCCACTGTATCACTTACGACCAATCATAGAGACTCGTGAGAAACTTGATGATTACCATTCACATAAAAAGTTTTCTTATTTCACATTTTATCAGGATCATACAGAATACCATATAAGGTAATTAGACTGATTCCAGTCTGTTGATAGGCTAACACGCCTTGTGAGCTGTAACACTGTCGGCGGGGACAAGTGTCACGTCTTGCGGGCTGTTTTATTCACAGCTATATCCAACGATAATTCATCATATATCTGCCTGCAATACAGAAAACAAGAGGATACTTAAGAGAAAGGAAATTGGTAGATGTCATACTGAAACAAAACTAGAACTGTAGTATAGTGCTATTAGATTAACTGTGAACAGGTGTATAAACTTTCAAGACGATCCATGTCAAAATAGCTTTATAGACATTTCCATTATGTACATACATGTATACATATAGGAAAAGTGGCTTTACCACAAGCAGCTATGTTTTTTGATGAATCCATATAATTTGAACGACCTTTGTAGAGGGTATCCCAAGTAAATTTGTTTTTAATCAATTTTTAAGTTTGTACGATTGGTTTGCGAGTTCCGCATGGAATGGAATTCTTCGAACAATTTTAACAAGGAGTAAGGAATATTTCTGTGAACTTTGGTCAAAGTTAGCCAAGTGGTTTAGGAGAATTTAAGATAAGTGTGGACGGACAGAAGGACAGACAGACGGCGAGCGATTGCAAAAGCTCAACCTGAGCATTTATTTAGGTAAACGAAAAAACAGGTCGTCAGCTGACGAGAGGAAGATTCTCGACAACGCATTTAAGTAATCACAAACTGTACCCTAGCTGGTGGAAGTTCCAAAGAAATTCTGATAAAGTTCTCGAAAACTCGTTTTAAAAGTAGATGTATAAAATATCCCAAATCATAAAATCTGTACTCACTTATCCATATAGAAGAATATATATCCACTTCTTTCCCTCTTTGATTTCACATCTGCTTCCGTAATCTTAGTGACGTGGGTGTCATCAAAACTATACCATGATCTTTTCTTCATGTCAAATACATCGCTGATATAATGCCCTACAAGTTAATATAAGACAGAATATGTGATTTATCAATGCTCACACTAGGAGAGGCGTTTTATACAAAAAAATGAAAATAAAATTTTCAACATCGTCAATCGACAAGTTAACATGAAAATCTTGGTAGTCAGCATCCAACATTCACTTGTTCAAATCGAAATAAATACACACTAAGACAGAAACAATAGATGTTTGTAAAACATTATGCCCCCCTGTGACCTTGACCTTTGACCCCAAAATCAACAGGGTTCCTCTGCTACCCAAGGTGAATGTGTGGCCCAAGTTTGAGGATGATAGGTCAAGGGGTTCTTGAGTTATTGATCGGAAATAAAAAGCTATGGACGGACAGACGGATTGCAATGCAGTATGCCCTCTCTTCTTCGATGGAGGGAATAAAAACACAAAATAAATCTCAAATACCTGCAGCAGAAGTCAGTCCCATATGATTTACAACGCTCACCAGTCTGTATGTGTACGGTAACTCTCCTTTCTGAAATAAATGTATTATATTGTCATAGAAACAGACAGCACTAGAACGTAGCCAAACACCCTCAGGCTATTATAACACAAATATGTGTAATAATATATTTTTTTCTGTGGTAACTCTTCCTAAATATTTCACCCAAAAACTTTATCAAAATTTATGAAACCTTTTTTTACAAACTACAATATGTTTCTCTTTACACAATGCACAAAACAATATGGCGTAATGTCAAAATATACTGCACCTATATTTTGACTTTATTTAACTGCAGTATATTTTGAAGTTACGCAATATTATTCTGTGCATTGTGTAAAGAGAATCATATTGTAGTTCGTAAATAAATTTCAAACTTTAACACAAAATTGTTAACAACATCCTACGACCTGTCTATCCACAGTTTTTTCGTCAATCTATAAACTGAAATTTTTCGCTGAAAAGTCATGCTAAAAACTAGAGCCACCCTTGAAGTTAGATGATAAGTAACACTGGTTTCTCCGTTATCATAAAAACTTCACCTCATTATTTATTTCAGGTATATCCAGATTTTCATCGACAAATCCATCAACTTCATCAGTTTGTGTGGGTTCCGTAGTATCCAAGGTGAAATCAGAAGGATCCGACAGCTTTGGTTGCTCTATCAACGGTTTTTTGTTCTCTTTATCTTCAACATTCGCCAACCATGCATCTAAACATGAAAACACAAATAAAACAACGTTAGAGCTCTGCTATGGGATTTACAACCTCTGCTGCAAGTGACATCTTTTCAAGAAAACGCAAGATGTGATGTCACTATATGCAAGCAGGAAACAATATTTACTCCACATGGTCACTTCATTTTCATATTGCCATATGGGGCAAAGATTGCTTATGTTTATTTTTGCGAACACACGTTATGAAAGTATACATTGCAGCGTTCAAGGAATATGTCTGATCCCCTGACATTCATTTGGTCTGGTGGAAATTTTACAGAAAACCTGTAAATATTTTCTAGGTCTGGTAAAAGTCTACTTTTACTAAGTTCTGAAATTGTAAGAAATAAAATATATCATACCATCATTGTCTTCCATACTGAACGTATCAACGTCTTTGCTATTATATATATCATCTTTTGTATCCACAAGGTCGCTTTTGTCATCACTATCGTCATCAATATCATTAGACTTAACACCATGCATTTCTTCCATTTCAACATCCGTGTTTTTACCAACTAACTTGTCAGTTTCATCTTTCATGTCAGTTTCCTTCTCTTCCACCTCAAAATCATTTGGTAACACTTCTTCACAAGTGAGATCAAGATCAATGCCAGTATCATCACACTCAGCATCAAACTGATCAGACAGGTTATGTAATCTGTTACTCCATGTTTTACTTGAAGCTTTGCTTAATTTTTCACTAGAATCATTTTCACATTTATCTCTTGATTTAGTGTCCTCATTCATCACTGTTTCCTCACAATTACCACGAAGTCTACTCTCAATCTCACTGTCTGATTTATGCCGTTTTCTTACGTAAGGTTTACGATGGTTGAACATCTTTCTAGAGTCATCTGGTCCTATATCGTAACTTTCCTGGTTGTTCGAACTAACATCCATAAAGCTGTTATTCCTTGAGTACATATGATCACCTGTATTGATGACATCATCAGTTTGCGTGATGTTGTCATGGTGATTTGGTTCAGAATCAAGAAGACTTTGTTCTATTGCTAACTGAATCATTTCATCCTCAGTCATCTCCTGAATTTTCTTCACTTTCGGTGAATCTGAAACAATTCAAATAACAATATACTCAGTACATTTAAAAACACACAATTTTTACCAACCATACTCCATGAAATTTCATTTTATAACTTTTGAAACTCATTTTTTATGAAAATTCTTGTCGTTTGTCATGAAATTTAGCATACATGTTGATAATTTGATTACATATGAAATAATATCATGTCAAGTTCTTTTCTTGTATCCAAAAAATCGTTTAACGAAAATTCAGAAATCTTGCGTTATGCATTATTAAATGTTCCGAGTATATTTTAATATGTCAAATTAAACTTATGAAATTAAGCCATTGTATGCTCCAAAGACTTTAGTTTAAACTTTTGTTATTTTTATCTGTTTATGATACAATTTACAACTTCAATTCATCACTCTAGAAGATAGCTTCACGACGCCTTATTCATAGAAGATAGCTTCACGACGCCTTATTCATAGAAGATAGCTTCACGACGACTTATTCAAGCTTTTAGAATCTTATGGTTGAACCTCGTCAAAGGCAGGATTCGACCTCACGACATTCTTGATTTCGCGGACATTGCTTCGATGCAAGCTTTACCACTTATACAGCATTATAAGACTGAACGTGAAGTCTGTATTTTACCTGTTCCTTGTTCCTGCCGACTCAATTCCAGAACTTTTTCAATGTTAGAGTCTGAATCCTCGTCATAATCCTGAAGCATCTGTGTATAAACAAAAGTTCTGTAGAGTCAAAGTGCTAATAGGGATGTACCTTTTATGTTTATAACAGGGCCGCCAGGCAAGAAGGCAACTCTCGGACAAGTCCCCTAAAATTTCCTGATGCATTCAAGGGCAGTTGTAACCAGCGTTGTCAAGCCAGTGTTTACATATAAAAAACACTTTTTGTCTCCAAATTCCGTATCTCAAAATTGTGAATAGATTAACTTGTAGCAATTTGATGCTTAAAATCTATATTCAAATATAATTTTTTTAAATATTTTCAAACCCACATTGGTCTTCAGTTTTTAATGCATCTTTGAACGTACAAGATTTTTGTCTATGAGGACAATGTGTAACGCACCAGTGTATTCTTTTACGCATTGTTTCATTCCTAAATAATTAGTAACCGTGGAAACTTATATTAATTCATAATATCCTTTACAATCATTCACAAAATGTTGAAAATCTAGAAATGTCTGAAAATGAAACATTTCACATTTTTCAGATGTTAAAACAATTATGCCGCAATTACATAAAAAATTACCAGAGTTATACCAACATATTTAAAATTATGCGAGCTTGACAGTTTTTCACAACTATTTAATTCTACGAAAAGATATTGACCGCAAAAAACGCTAATTTAAATCGCAAAAAATGTTTTCCAAGTTTGCGGCCTCACCTTGCTTTTCTCTTCCTGCTCCTTGAGACTCATCTGTATCGCTCGAGTGAGGTCGTGATCTTCCTCGTAATCCAACGTTATGGCAGAATCTACATCATCTCCCTACAGTGAACACGTTGCATAGAAAACAAGGATAAAACATACATACAGTAAACCCTCACTTAGAGACCACCACAATAATAAGACCACCTCAATAATAAGACCACCTCAATAATAAGAACCACTTCAAAACTAGAGCTATCACTGAAGGTGATTAATACCCCCACAATACCGCTTTGTCAGACATATTTTTGATAAATTCAAAGATGGCCGCCAGTCAAGACAATGAAATTATCTATCACTATCTATCACTACAGGACCACAATCAGAATGTGCCGACAATATACACAACTAGGCTTGGTAGAAATAATTCATGGAAAACCATGTTATGTGACATGACGGAACAAGTGGTGATTCCCATATAGCCCCCATTGCATATTTTGAAGTGGGGTTATAATAAGAATTGTGTACATTTTAATATTTCGGAGGTGATATGAATACCACAGTATGGGAGTCAGGTCAAAATCAATAAAATAGAAAAAATGAACAGTAATATATAGCACTTTGTCACAAAGAAATATAATGATACATTCGACTAGAGTATGAACTAGCAACACCAATATATTTGATTTTAACTCCCAAGATCTGAACATTTTGCATTCAAATTCGAACAAATATAGCAACAGAGCGTATTAAATTGATACAATTTATATTCGCAATCAAGACATTTTGTTCCATTGTCCTTGACTGCAGTTTCACAGATTTAATCAAATAATCAAACTACCTGGATATAACATTATATTATGCCTTATTTCAATGGATTTTAAAAGAAATCCCGTTATTTTCACTGAAAGGCGAGTCTTCAACAACAAAAACAAACCATTTGCTAGTATCTGAATGTAATAAACCAAAAATGCTGCCAACAGAACAGTAAAAACTAATCAACAGTTCCTGTGAAATAAAAAACTGAACTTGTATAGAATTGCTCACAAAAAGCTGGGCAAAATGGAACTAAATCAATGCAAAATATATCAACAATATGCTAGAAATAACAGTTATTTTCACAGAAAGATAAGTCGTTTACAACTAAAAACAAACCATTTGCTAGTAAGTGAAAGTAAGAGAAACTATTTTTAGTAACAGTGACCTTGACCTTGGCCCCACCAGCCCCAATATCGAACTTGACCTGTATCTTCTGATGTTACACCTGTGTACCAAAAATTTTTCAAATCTGTCTAGCCTTTCATGAGTTATCGTCCGGAAACCATGAAAACCGACAGACCGACCGACCGACAAGCTCACTCCTATATACTCCCTCAAACTTCGTTTGTGGGGGTATAATTACGAATGCAATTTTCAAGTCCATAATCACTGTTTTACTTTTTATTCAACCTGAATATTATGACCACCTCAATAAGAAGGCCATTTTTCAAGAGTCCCAAGGGTGGTCTAATTATTGAGGTTTTACTGTATATGCAATTTTGGAGGATTGTGTATGATTTTATTTCCATTTTTCAACTGTTTTCCAATTAAGTGTCTGTGACGAAATTTTAAAACATTATGCGAATATTTATATGCATTATTTGGAAAGTTAAGTCAGACATCATCTCCATCTTTATACTACTGATGTCAGTGAGGAAATTCTTAAGAAATGTTCACATTTTGTCACAGACTCCAAACCTTTCAATAAAGTTAACCAAGTTGATTCAAAATATAGAGAATAGTAGCGCACATAGAAGATTCTTAAGAAACTAAAATAATTCTTCAAAATAAAGGAATATAGCAATAAATTGAAGCCCTTTGTATAATTCAATGTATGCTTCTCAGACATGATATGCAGTTCAAATATCATCGGCGCACGTTTTAAAACACTTCATATCATTATTTATGAAATGAGTCAACAATTTTTACAAAGACCAGTCAAGGGAGGTAACTATTAGTGTCAGTATCCAGTTTCGGGTGCCATTGGTCATTGTAGAGAGCTGTATAACCTTGAAATTGTTTGGGAGGAATTTTAAATGTCATTCAATGGAGAGAGTCACTTAAGAGAGGAAATACTGTACCTTCTGTTTTGTTTCTGTGAACATACTTTCAGTCTCGGTAGATTTGTCGGTTGAAGTTTCTGTCGAAGGTTTTTTAAACCCGAATCTACAGTATAGAGAAACAGACATACATGTATATATCAAACTGAGTAATCATGCCCTGTAAAATTCTATAAACCTATCTCAACACATCATCAGTGTACAGTGGAACTTTTAACATTAGGCCTTTTTCTGATTGAAAACATCTACATTGCTTTGAGAGTGGAAAATGACAAAAAAGGGGAAAGATATATCCTCTTCACAGTGGAGAATGGGACAATTTATAAAGCTATTTATACAAACCCTGTATATTCTAGTTTTCGTCTACTCGGTGTTTCCTCGCACTTCGATTCCTCAATCACTGACTGACATAATTTCTGTTCACTGAAAATACAAGAGTAGACGTAGACAATGTGCAGGTATATATCAACACATAAAATCAACATTTTTCTAGTTTTTTTACTAAATACTCAAATTTCTATAAGATTTTAAAGTGTCTATATTTAATGAAACCTGGAATTTCCAAAAAGCCCATGTTTTTGGCCAAAATCCGGTCAAAAATAATCAAACTGACCATTGAGATTCAGCTCAGGTTGTGGGAACCCATGAACATAATCTGGTTGTTTGTGACTTAAAGCTCCATTACAAATAAAGGTATAATGATACTAACCTGGCAACAGCATCTACAGACAGTGGTGGATACGGTGGTTGTGTTTCCTGTCCGCAGTGATGTTGTAACGTTAAATAAAAAGGCACTCTCACATTCTGTCCCATCTTTGTATTCTTAGAATGTAACTGACTATAACTGTATCGTTTTAGATGTAAAATAAACACCCTAAAAATAGTAATATAAATATGAAAGTAAAATATAATAGCAAAATTACACATTTTAACTGTCATTTTAAAAACATAACCTACTGAACGATGTATCAGATTTGATTTATGAAGACTTTTCTTTCTATCTATTGAGAGAAATTTTAATTCGACACTTTTTCCAGCCATTTTTTTCAGTTTTAGGGGAAGTATGGCGTGTCCTTTTGATAGGGGAAATTTGCATCATGATTCACCAAATTTAGGTATTTATAAGGCTTTCAAATTTTGAATAATTTTACTGAATTTTCTTTATAAGTAGGGGAAAAATATATAATTTTTTCTTTGGGGAATGGGGCCCAATATCGGCCCCAACATTTGCCATAACAAAGGGCTGATTTCAGAAGGGGAATTGGTACCTATAAACGACCCCGAAAATGGCCAAATGAGTGCCTAGACTGATGTCTTTTATTTTTAATTATCAGAACAGAGATTATGAACACTTATATACCTTCAAATAGAATCAATCATCAATTCAAAAACCTACCTTGGCAAACGAGAGATCTTATGAGTGACATTAGATTTACAGTGTCCACACTTTTCGCAAGTATAATCTATTTCCTCATTCTTGAAGAACAACATCAAAGCATCCTGTAATGATCTTGGCGTCAACAAATCTCTGAAATGGTAAAGTTTACAGTAACAACCTCTCATTTCAACAGCATACCATCGGAACCGATGACAGCAGAAAATTCAGTATCTGTAATTTAGATATAAGTGTTATAAGTCATGAACATTAAGAGTAGTTGTCATGAACTTGCATAAAGGAAACATCATAAAGATATTTCCCGAAAACAAACTTACTTTTGTTTTGGTACGTCCAATGAGATGTCGTGGAACTGTTCTGTTTTAGTGACTTCATCTTTACATCTACAATGGAAATCAACAAGGAGATACTTTTTGTGAGCTAGCTTTTCACACCTACAGTAAAACCTCACTTAACGACCACCTAATTTTTTTTTTAATTTTGAGGGGAGATATTTTTATTTTCCTCATAAATAAGTATGACCACCTAAATATTAAGACCACCTCAAAATTAAGAACACAATTTTCAAGTCCATTTTCACTGTTTTGCTCTTTATTCAACATCGATATAAAGACAAGTCTTCAAGGGTCTCAAGAGTGGTCTTATTATTGAGGTTTTACTGTATTTAATTTCATGGAAAGACACTTCTAACACAAAATGATTTGTTAATAGAATCATTTCTTTTCTAACAGAACTTTACCCTACCAGTTAGTTCAGTGGTTAAATGTGCTAGGCTGTCACCCAGGAGGTCCATATTTGATTCCCGGGACGGCCACGGTCATTTGTCCTCCACCTCTGATTCATGAGGGGAAGTTATCACCTGCTGGTGGAAGGACAAGTTAGAACAGGCTGTTAATTAATTCTAGCAAAACTGGTTAGGCCAACTGACCAGTGTATATAACTGGAAAATTGTTAAGACGGCATAAAACCCTTAAAACATTATAATGGTACTTACTGCATACAAGTTAACGTATGTAAAACCTCAAACTCAAAATTGACGGTTATAGGGTTCTGTCCTTGGTATGCAGAAGAGGCGGAGTCTGATCTATTTTCAAGCCCACCTTCATTTTCCTTATTAGGAGTGGGCGTGGCCTTTGAAACTTTGATCACTTCTTCCTTCAATTGGTCTAAAACTTGCCCTAGAAACTCATGAGCATCCTGCGACGAAAAAAAGATAGAAGTAAATATGCTTCAAGACAATACAGTCGGACCTCGTTTATTCGACAACCTTCTTTCTGAATACTTCTTATCATCCGAATAAATATAAGGTCCCGATGTATCTTCAAAACCATATATTATTCGGAATTTTTTTTTTTTCAATTTTGTATCTGGCAACGATTATGAAACTTTTATCATGCAAGAAATGTGATTGTAAAGTTTTGCCATCTTGCCACATCATGTCAATATGTATACTGATAACTGTCACAAACTACTCCCATCAAAATTATTTCAAGGGAAATAACTACAGGTAATTTGGCACGTTAAAGTCTTAAAGTATGTACACATCATTAGAAAATAGTGTGTGCAGTCTGACAAATGAGATAGATATACAATGTACTTTCTAGGCCTTCCTTTTAAAATTGTTTTAAACCTATTCCTGGAAATGGCCTCTACTCAAAAGCGTACATCTGTATGAAGGCATTTATAACCAAATATGATTACGACTAAGCATTTTTGACAGGTCACGACTATCTGTTTGTTTGTTTCATCGGGTTTAACGTCGTTTCTCAACGATATTTCAGTTATATACGGCGGCCGTTTCACCTAACCAGTTTTTCCTGGACTGAAATCTAACCAGTACTAACTTACCCTTCCACAAGGCACGACTATCCACCTTGAAACTCGCAAGAGACAAACAAACGCGATACTTTGCAGCAGTGTTTTTTTTGAAAATAATTTTACTGCCTGTGCCTTTTCAATTGGGAAAATATGTGCGATTAATCCCAAATTTGGGAAAATAAGAGCATGGTTATTTACATACAATGAATTATTACTTTTCCCTCTTTGTCTCAAAGTGCTCTTTTCAGGATGGTAAAAAAATGTTTGTTTTTTTATCTTTCTGGGGGAATAAAGGAAGCTTTTTTGCTAGGGGAAACAGCCGAAATTCGGCAGTAAAATTGAACAAAAAAAAATCACTGCGTAGCATCATTTGACTTACATGCTGTCCATAGCCAGAAAATCTCTTGGCAGTATTAGATATTGCACATTTAACACGACGTAATGCATCTCTCTTGGAAATATCTGTAGCATTTGCTTGACGTTTTACATACAGCAACTTGACTAGAGCGCTAGAATACACAAATATATAGATGTAGTATAGTATCCAAACCTATGCCAAATTAGAAAATTAAAACAGTGTTTATCTGCAGTTTTTCTTCTTACCTGCCAAAAAAGCTGCACTTCAAAACATTTTATTGCTCCATGGTAGGAATATTTTTAGTCAATTTGATCAAGAGAAATAGTCAGATATGCTTCTTAGAAACTCTGTATAGGATAGTCATTTCGCAAACTTAAGAAGTTGCGAAATCGTCACTAACAATGAAATCTCGAACGTTTTTAGCTATTGTTATTGTCAATTGCCATTTTGCTCGAAATAACTTTTGTAACGTGTATGATACATGTAGTTATTTCATTTACGTATTTATATTTATCAAAACAATAAATTGGTATTAGCAGTAAATCATAAAATCAACTATTGTTATGCTCTAGAAATTAGTTGAACCCACTTTTCACCTATCGAATCTGAATACAAGTAATCTCCTTATACATTTTATATATTTCTGTATGCAGACAGGGTTAGCACCTCTGACCAGGATATGTAACAAAGATGTATGCTTACTGGAAGAGTGAATGTTGTTGAAATGATTTCAGCATTTTTCTGTTAGATGTTAGGTCTGTTGCCAAGGTTTCCAAACCAAAAAGGCACTGTAGTATAGCGTTCATATAACATGTGTTTCCTAGATTGGAAAACCTGGAAAGATAGACAAAATGTTGATACATTTCAATGATAAAGTGAGGTCCTTGTATTAGGATGAACATGTTTGCTCCAGTAAAGTATGTCTCTATATGAGGACCATAGGAAGACAACATTGACCAACGTTTATACAGATAAACTTTCAAGTACAATGATAGTGACTGGACTGCACCAACAATCTGTATCAAGTACAATGATAGTGACTGGACTGCACCAACAATCTGTATCAAGTACAATGATAGTGACGGGACTGCACCAACAATCTGTATCAAGTACAATTATAGTGACTGGACTGCACCAACAATCTGTATCAAGTACAATGATAGTGACTGGACTGCACCAACAATCTGTATCAAGTACAATGATAGTGACTGGACTGCACCAACAATCTGTATCAAGTACAATGATAGTGACTGGACTGCACCAACAATCTGTATCAAGTACAATGATAGTGACGGGACTGCACCAACAATCTGTATCAAGTACAATTATAGTGACTGGACTGCACCAACAATCTGTATCAAGTACAATGATAGTGACGGGACTGCACCAACAATCTGTATCAAGGACATCCCTCAAAAGATTTGTGAGGCATAACCCGACCCAACAAAATTTAGGTGTGGAGAAAAGTAATTAATATGTAATTAGTTTTCTATTAACAACTTTTCATGGTCAATCAAGTTTCAACAATTAAAATGCAGCCCCAATAAAGGGTTCCCACTCAAACACCAGGATATTTTACGAGACTGTAGGGTAGAATTTTTTAAGGATAACCCTATTAAACTTTTGTTAAAAACAATTCTTAATTTTTGACAGTACAGATTGAATACATACCCCTGTAACGTTTGCGTCTGATTAACTTCTGCTGATTGTACAGGTTTGACTTTCATTGAGTAAGATATACTGTCCGATAGACGCGGTCGCTTGATTGGTGTAGGATCTGGCATTAACCCTGGCGTTCTTTTACTGTTACTGTAAAATAAACATAAACAAATAATTAAAGAGAGTAGGTAGTACAGGGGTTCCAATTGACCCTTGAGTTGACCCCTGTAATTGAAAAAGCCACATTTTGACCATCAGCATTCTGGCTGAAGGGTCAATTTTTCTTTAAATTTTAGTTATTTTGGCTATAAAGTGGTACGCTATAAGACGAACATTTGTAACAACTTCCTTGTTAAACATTACACTTTGCACCCTCTCCCCCCCTTCTTTTCTTTTCTCTTAGTTCTTTTTCAAAAACGCTTATTTTTTCAATACTTACACTTGAGTTTAAACATTTTTGTAAACATTATAATCACCTAAACCAATCTCGTACCTGTTGGAAATGTATAATATTAAGGAGAAGACCTATATAAGTCATTGGCTTTCGGTCTCATCCTTTTTTACATTTACTACTGAACAAACTCATTCATGTAAAATGTTGTATATTATATTGTATTATTATGATGTTCATAGTACATGTATGTAAATAAAATATGTTAAAACTAAGTCAAAAATTATCAAAATGACTCTCGAGATTCAGCACCTAGTGGAACCCTTGTAGTATGGATATAAATGTTTTCAATTTTATGCCCTACCAATTATTTTTATATCATACTGAGACAGTGTTTACTTGCAGCATATGTAGCACTACCCCACAGTGATATCACCCCATAGACACGTGAAATGAAAGCACAAACTCTTGCGTATCATATGGGAATTCCCACATTTACATTGTTGCTGGAAAACTCAGCGTAGGACAAGTCTTGGGATGATGACGTCACATATAATGATGTCTCATAACATCAAATAATTACTTAATTTGTCACTTCATATTTTACTATAACAAAAAAAATCTTCAAACATTAGTTCTGTTACTTAATCTTGTCCTTAATTTCTTAAAAAAAATCCATCACTCATTTTGTGTGTGTATTGGAATCTTTGACTCACAGAAAAATGTTCAGGCGTTAACTCGCCAAAACAATTACCCAATGTCGGCTATTTCAATCAGTCCTGGAAACCTGTGAAAGATTCTTATAACCTTACACTGCGTCAACCAGTCCTAGAACTAACCTAAATATGCTCAGCATTGGCAAGTCAGTTACAATTTTAACAGCATTGGTATGACGCAGATCAGTTTAACACTAATATACATAGATAATCACGCCACTTGTTAATATTGTTATATACCCATTCATTACACAATTAGTTCTAACATTACCTATTCAGCCATCGACCCGGTGTACTTGTGTATGAAGGATTACTTGATGGCTTGGTGCTGTAGAAAGATGTCACGTTAGACAAACATTGTCTACTTTTCTCCGCACTTCTCTGTAGGAATTGTTCAGTAGGCTTTGTGCTTGATCTGAAATAGTACATTTTTACAATGACATGGAATGTAGGAAGAGAGGACACTACTGTCAACTCTCCTTATACTGAGACATAAATCCAGGGAATATACATGATTGTTATAATGAGAGTTGACTGATAACTGCATGACATTTTAGTGTCAAACATATATTATTGCTCAAAATCACCATGTCGGTCTTTTTATGTAACTTTAAAAAGTATAATCTCCAGCATACCAGACCAGAACGTGTTTACACAAGTGCTGGAAAACACTATCTTAACCCCCCCGCCACCCATGTAGGATATAAACCTCTATCTCACCCCCCCCCACCCATGTAGGATAGAAAACTCTATCTTAGGCCCCCCCCCACCCATGTAGGATAGAAAACTCTATCTTACCCCCCCCATCCATGTAGGATAGAAAACTCTATCTTATCCCCCCACCCATGTAGGATATTTCTTTATGTACTGGAAGCCAGTGAAAGATTCTCTCTTATTATTGATCATTCCAGCAACAAGGAAGCTAATAGTGGTGTATTAAAAGAATGACTAAAATATTTATACGCAGTGCTTGAAAGCAAAATTATATTTATTGGTCTATTACTTACAGATTATTTTCTTTTCCCTCATAGGAATCTCTTCTGTGTGACTTCACACTAAAATAAAGCAACATTTATTCTATAAGGCTCTTGGGCTTAGACTTAGAACTATTTCTCACCACTAAGACTGCAGCTAGGTCCCCAGCCCTGTGTTCAGTTACTGCTAACAGTTGACTGCAATCGGGGAACCAAATTGCAAAACGAAATGATAGCCTCAAACACCTTTACTGAACGCAGGTTACTTCCCTTTTGGTTAATTGGCTATTCGGTTTGGTTATATAAATTCATGTATATGAAATACATAAAATTCTCAATTACTGATAGTTCCGTGACTTGTAACGACACGTCATAATATTTTTTTTGTAGACTATCCAAAAATTTGATGTGTTTTGCGTGTTACCTACTGACCTTGTAAAATTTTGCGCATTATTTTCCTTCTCTTGAGAATCGATGCTTCCATCATTCAATGAATTAACTGCGTTCTCTTTTCCGGAAAGTCCCACAATGCACTTCGTCATAGTTCCTGTAAAGTAGTTTGATTTTTCGATCAGGCGTCAAATTGAAATGGGCTATTCCAACCCATGTATTATTCAAAATAAAATTTCAGACTCAATTAAATTGAAAAAAAGGTCTGACTGTAGCCTGATCCCTAACGCCGTAGTCACTACATAATCCTGATTCTTGTTACATTGGCTAAAACATCTCTAATAAGAACTGTTGCAATGTATAACTGATCGAAAATATATTTTTTTACCATATTACTAAGAGTCAAATGTGTTAAATAGCCCGATTGTTAAAAAAACTGGAAGTTTTTTCAAATTTTATGATGTACACTTCAAATATCTTTTTTCACCAAATACGGATCAATACAATATGCGTTCATTAATGCATGTTTTTTGATGTTTTAACTATAGGAAATGTATAGTTTGTTTCGGTACAAAATTGAACAAAAAATCAGCATAACATATCTTTAACTGACTTTAAGTCTCATTACAAACAAAATTAAAATAAACAACCTACCTGCTGGTTTAGATCTCTCAACTTTACTAAGAAGATCTTTGAGTACATGAATGTTTTTCTTGTGGTCAGTCCTATAGTACAAGGATATTACCGTAGTACTTCCAATAGAACGCTTTAAATCAATAAACATACCAGCTTCATTAAAGGTTTTCTTTACCAGAGTATGTGATGTCAACTGAAAATGAAATTATAAGGCCACTGAGTTACATAAAACGAGTGGTTCGGCCACTGAGTTACATAAAATGAGTGGTTCGGCCACTGAGTTACATAAAACGAGTGGTTCGGTTTTTATTTCAAAACAACTCATCCTTACATAATACATTATATGAAACCTAAATGTTAATTCAAATGAATACCAAACGATACATTAAAATGAAAACTAAAATTGGTATTATATGAAAAATAAACTTGATATTATAAGAAAACTTGTGGGTTCCATTGGATCCTGTAGTTGACCCTTTGACCCCTGCAATTTCCATTAAGCCATATTTTGAACCTAAGGATTCTGACTGAAGGATATTTTTTCTTTAAATTATATGTTTTTTGGCCATAAACTGGTAAATTCCTGTCAAAAATTATCAAAATGCCCCTTGATTCGGAACCTAGGGGAACAACTGAAATAATATTAACATTAAATGAAAACTAACAGGCATCGTCACACAAGGAGTGTCTGAGCAGGCATAGATCAGTTTTATCTTCCAACCATTAAGATCATCTTTTTCAATTATCAGCGACCCGGTCTTCCATTTTACAGTCCCAGTAGAGCTATCAGCGCCCGAATATTTCACTGTGCCAGGAAATACTTCTATTTCTGGCCCTGGTCTCATTTTCTGTAAAAAAATAACAATCATCACATTTAAGTGTGTCATTGAAGGTCAAGTATATATCAATATCTAAGCCAAATTTAACAATGACAAATTTATCAACATTTGTACACAGAAATATATACCAATATCAGGGTTCTCACACATATACCAATATCAGGGTTCTCACACATATACCAATATCAGGGTTCTCACACATATATACCAATATCAGGGTTCTCACACATATACCAATATCAGGGTTCTCACACATATATACCAATATCAGGGTTCTCACACATATACCAATATCAGGGTTCTCACATATATACCAATATCAGGGTTCTCACACATATACCAATATCAGGGTTCTCACATATATACCAATATCAGGGTTCTCACACATATATACCAATATCAGGGTTCTCACACATATACCAATATCAGGGTTCTCACACATATACCAATATCAGGGTTCTCACATATATACCAATATCAGGGTTCTCACGCATATACCAATATCAGGGTTCTCACATGACATATACCAATATCAGGGTTCTCACACATATACCAATATCAGGGTTCTCACACATATACCAATATTAGGGTTCTCACACATATACCAAAATCAGGGTTCTCACACATATACCAATATCAGGGTTCTCACTAGGATTTGGAAACAGCTGCAGTTCTTCAATGCAATTTCAAACAAAATTTGCTAGAAACTTGAGTCCCAGGGACAAATAGGAGTTCAAAAAGAGTCGAGCAAGAACCCCGAGTTCTGATACTTGTTTTATTAATTTATGATTAATTAAGTGGACATGGATCGATGTACAACTCCCATACCCATACTCTTAGTCTGATTCTTTGAACCGGTGAATTATATTTATAACTTATTGATGTACTTTTGTTTTGTAGCAATAACAAGTTGGAAAATACCTTTTAACACTAAATATTCAATTATATGAACATCGTGTAATAGTTCTGAGACACTGTCTACAAAAAATTTCATTTAAATTGTATCAAAGCAATATATTGTACAAAATTGATGTAACAGATTTTTATCACTTACTTTTTCATCACTACAAAACGACACCATATAAGTTATCTTATTTGTGCATTCGCATATTTTGACGTTTCTTGCAAAGTGAAAGTTGAAACAACGCTCAATGTTCTTACCATAACCTATTCACTCCTGTTTTCAAACGGTTAAATAGAACCAACACTTTTAATTTTATACCATTCCTTCTTCCATGTTTGGCTATGCTTATAGTGAATTGATGCGCTACATTGTCTTAGTCCTCTAGATAATGAGTAGATAGTTTGGACAAAAGAGACCGTGTTATTTCCCTATCCGAATAGTCTGAAACTGAATTACATGAAAGTTGACCTATTTTCCATTTACAGGAAATAGTACTTTACTATCAGATAGATAAAATCAGTTTACTAGATAGACATCGATCAGTAATCAACCTACCCTCAACGGTTTTGTAGACGGGATCCCGTTACGCACAATCCGGCCTACAGCCGGCACTGTTGTAGTGTTGACAACTTTGTTGGGGAGGAAACTAAATTGGGCGATCTAAATCAAATGTCTATAACATACTTTAACATTTAATGTATATCACTGAACTAAACATATGAGTTCAATTTAATCAAAGGGTGTGTAAATGTAGATAAAGACTTGCTTAAGTTATTCCTTTCGCACAATTGTCCCGCGAATTCGCGACAGGAAGCGGTGCGAATGTAAAACCTATACCGTACAGTTCTGCGGTCTACTCTCGGTAAATACCGGTCTCATCCGGTCGCCTTATTGACTGTCCCTGACATTGGAAAACACTGTTCGATTTTTTTAAAATTATTTCTGCTCAACATGTATGGAATGCTTTTGATTAATTCATCTGGACACTTCCAAGGAAAAATAGAAAATCTATTTAATCGTGCACTACGGGTATCATGCCTTTTTTTTTATTCGGTCCTAAATAAATCTCATTCACTAAGCGATGTGAGGTTGTTGAGAGAATATGGACCGTACTGTGCGGCCTTTAAACCATGAATGTCGTCTGACCAAAAAACGTGGTCTAACGATGTTCGAAATCGTGTTTAAATTGAATACAGTTTCTCTGTGAATGTCAGTTCCGGCTGTGAGTCTTACATCCGTAAAAGTATTTTGAATTCAATTCGAAACAAGATTATCTATTTGTTTTTGAAAGGTGAAGAGTTCAGTAAGTTTGTCATATGTTTACGCGAGTCACTAAGTGATCGTTCATTTTTGACCAAATTCCATTGCACTAGGACCAAATGTACGAATTATGATGTAATGTAATGTATATAAATGAGCAACAATGATGTTTTATCATTATCAATGTCTGCTGCGTAAAACATTCAGATTGACCAAAACAACATGAAACCTCGCCAACGCACGTGACGTGAACGGTGAAGTCGTAAGCGACCGCAACTTGGCGCAAGGAATTTTTTAAGAAATCAATGATGGCATTGTATTATTTAAAACAAACACGTGTTTTTTATCGCACCACCCTGTGCAGAGTTTGTGCCATTTGAAATTTGACACAATTGGATTAGTTTTGACTTTTTTCCAAATTAAAATATTATTCAGTGGGTCAGTTAATCCGAGCCTTCTCTGTCCCTAAACCAGCCCCTTTTACGATTTTTGATATTTCATGTTGCTGGTTAGGGTCAGAGGAACTCCTATAGTAAAAACCTGGGGATTTCCTCTCCCGCGCGGGAGAGGAACTTTAAATCAATATATCTATGTAAACATTCATTGGATTAACATTTCAAGCATATACATCTATTATCAATATATTAATTAACCTATCTGAACCGTAACATTTGTTTTGAAAACCTTTAATACGTTGTAACGGTGAATCCTTTTCAGAGTAAGCTAAAAAAATAATTTTCTTCATGTAAATATGTATTTGGGTCAAAGCACCTGGCTGTCAAGTGATCAATGCAGATTGGTAAATTAAATATCAATTTACCGATTTGTTCGGCTAACTTTCCGTTAAAATGAGACCAAACGCCACATACACCGTTGAAAGTACACGACTGTACAGGACTGTGTGGTTTTCAGTAATCCCCGGGTTTTTACTATAGGAGTTCCTCTGACCCTAAGCCGCAAAAAAAAAAAAAAAAGGCTATAGGGTCAGAGAAGTCTCGGATTATGGGTCAGTCTACTCGATTAAGTGTGGTTACAGTCTTTATTACAGTAACATTATGATTCATGATATACTTGGGTATGTACACGCACATCAATATACAAAATTCATGGCATGACGCTCGCAAGGGCCATTTTTCAGACAAGGCATCTATATTGCTTAACAGCAAAGCGCTTCAGCAGCCCCCTGGACCCCTTGCCGAATTTTCAGCTGATTTTGAAATGTTACATTCTCATGCCTGAAATTTCATAATAATTTCAACATTTTATATAAACGACAAGACACTTGCCATAAGTAATCTTTATTTGTTAAAGAACGGTTATGTACTTTAAACATTTATTATAATAACATCTCCTGCTATGTACTCCTCCTAGTTTGTATATTTTGAGTCGTTGCCTTCGTATTTAAGACCATAGTGGAAATCCCGGCACTTGAAAATAAATATTTGAAGATTTTGATTCAATTCTTCGCATTTGAACCTACAAACTTAAACTAAATGTATATTAAGTTAAATATTCTTTATTATGAAAATACTGCACCTGAGCAATTATAATCACCGAAGTACTGCTTGTCTCCTTCATGTTCAATCCATTTATGACTAAATTTTTTCCTGACTAGTAAATGGGACTGCTTAGTTGGTGGTGTAACATATATATGCATTATTTGTGAATGCAAGGACATTACCGTTCAGTTTGTCCATACCTAAACTCACTTCATTATGTTTTGTGTTTCGAGATTTTGAAAGTCTGGCTTTGCCTAACTTTTTCCAGAGCACTAGCCCATATTCAGATGACGAGTTGTCTAAGTTACGTACACAAGTAACAATTTTAATTAAAGTACAAAATAATTATAATATCCATCAAATGACAAGCGATAATTTACACATTGTAACCATTTCTGTGCTAAAGGATTCGTAACTAAATATACATGTATATGTATTGTTGATTATTTGATGTATTGCTACAAAATTTCCAATCTCGGACAGCCTTATCTCTGTTTTTGTATGATGTTTTCATGTTTATATTTTTAGAATGTCTAGAGATTACAAAAAGATGATAAGGCGAGAGTGGAGTGAGTTTTCTCTTCGAGCTCGTCCCCATAAAACAGTGCACTTTCAGGCAGGGAAAGACAACTCGTCCTTGAGTGTAAAACACTTTGATGCTGTTACAAATGACAGAAGTTGCAAGACAGATTCTACAAAGTTAGCTTTTGAGGAAGATTCAATAGAATATGATGCTTGTTAGTATTGTCCATAGATTTTCTACATTATGCAGGAATTTCCTGGTCACAGATTGTTCGTGTGTCACTTGCACAGTTTTTTTATCCTCAAAAATGATCGCGCGATCTGCATATTATATATATTGTTTGTGCTTATTCCTGTTCTTTTCGGTAACTAAATATACCGATATTGTTCCGCCGCTTGCATTATTGACATGTGTGACAATTAACGCATCCAGGGACCGATCTTCATTTGTCATCAATGTGTAGGACCCTAGAAAATATCAGGGACTCCCGAAATAGCTGTGTTTGGGTCTTGGTACCACAACTAGAGGGAAAACTGATTATGTATGATGCACAGGGGACAGTATCATACAGTTTTTGGGTGAACATAGTCAACAGAATTATATATACTATGTTATTATGATTAGGCAATTTTTTCCCAAGGCCAAAAGAAAAAGTTGTGTGTTTGTTTTCCATTTCCCTACCTACATACCTGCCAAAATGCTGCATCAGTCCTTTTTATTGAAAATATTTTGGGCCGATATTCGGCCTGATTCCCCAAATACATGTAGTAATGTATTTATAAGTCAATAATTTGTGAAGTAGCAGGAAGTCGCCAAATGTAGGTGGTGGTCGGTGGGGGGGGGGGGGGGGTACTTCCCTTGAATTTAAGATCATTCATACAAGAAAAGTAGCCGGGTGATGATGCTTGAGTTACTGGGTAACGTTAGCTCCTGGTTCCTATTGTCACCCCTGTGTTTGTGATCACAAAATTACACTTTACATGTCTTCAGTTGCAGTAACCCTTTAAAATACATTTGTAGGAGAAAACATTTTTTATAATAAAAGTAACATAAATATGATATGTACAAAAAGATGCTATTTCTGTTGCTCACTTTCAGACGTTATTGCGATGTCTTACCCAGAGGGAAGACAAAGATTGCTGGAGAGAACAGCCTGGCTTAAGTCAGAAAAATTGAGAGATAGAGGTACAAAATCAGCTGTGCGTGAGTATTTGCTGTAAACATGTGTATGCTTGATGTAGTCGTGCAACTTGTGTCAATACCATGTTACTCTCTCAAGAAGTGTAGTAAAATGTAATGTTTAATTTGCCAACTGTTATATTCTGTTCTCACATGTTTTTGAATTTACGCAAAACCAACAAAAAGTTGTTCCTATCATTTGTTTAGACTAGATAGTAGATTTTTAGCTACCTGACTGTCAATTATAACTGTGTCTGTCCTTAATACTGCATTGTATAAATTCAGTTTGCTTTTATGTTTATTCCATCTTTGTTTGGTGTTCTTAATAGAAATAATCAAAATTGACAGAAACATGTCATGTCATTTTCATCATCGCCCCATGACATTTTATTTCTGTAAATAATGAGCCTCTTCTGAAGCTGAACACCTAAAATACAATTGAGTCTAGCTGATGCTTGTTGCACAGCAGTGATGTACATTCGACCAGTGACATGACGTCTTGCGCATGATCATGCAGGGCCAAACAGACTCTGGTACTTATACAGGGATTTTTTTTGTTCAATTTTACTGCCGAATTTCGGCTGTTTCCCCTAGCACATAAGCCTCCATTTTCCCAAAAAGTGTCCTTTTTTCCCAAAACGTAAAAAAAATGTTTTACTGACTTTTTTTACCATCTTGAAAAGACCACTTTTAGATGAAAGAGGGAAAAGTAAGAATACATATATGTAAAATAACCATGCTCTTATTTTCCAAAATTTAGAACTTGTTGCGCATATTTTCCCAATTGAAAAGGCACAGGCAGTAAAATTATTTTCAAAAAGAGTTACTGATATAGTACAAAATGCTGTGCAATTTTGTTACTGTGTATAGTAAGATGTGTCCTGAAGGACTGTTGTATATTCTTAAATTTTAGATTCTAACAAACATGATAGATTTGTGGATAAGCATGGTGAGCATATGGATATATTGGAGTGTATGTTTGACAAAGTCGAGCATACTGCAACAGATATGGAAACAAATGATGAATTCAGAGAACTGAATAATAAAACATCTTTCAATAAAAGACCTTCTTTCAAAAGGAAAAGTAGAAGATTTGCTACCAGGAGAAGTAGACGGTTGGAAGAGGTTAGCAACAGAAAGAAAAATGAAAGACAGACTAAAGAAACTGAAGATTCCAGCAAATGTGAATATATGGTTACAAAAGACATGAATAAAGAAGATTTTAATACTAGCAATGCTTTTGAAAAGAAAAGTAGCAAGAAGGACAGTAAATGCAAGACTGAAACAACCGAATTGAACAATAACTTCAGTATTGGTGTTCCTAACAAGAAAACTGAAGGGAAACAAACTGAGCTTTCTTTAAATGAGGAGTCGGATGGTGGGGAACTTGACAGTGAAGTAAGAAATTTCTTGTTGCCTTCTTCCATATACAAACTATATAACTTTTGACTATTTTTTTTCACGTCGCCAATATGTTCATTGAAAAAATTTGTTCCGACAGTGAAGACATAGATATTTTGTTTGGGACAATGTACATGCTTTGAAATATGTCCTTAACTTCTTTAAACAACAACAACAACGCCACTTGAAACTTACCAGGAAGGATACAGTTGCAAATTGAATCAGTATTTTGTTGAAATTGATTTCATATACCTGCTTTTTGGGCTGGGATACCTAAATTACAGAATAATAAAGTCTGGATCGAGTTTCAGTCTAAAACTAATAAAACGTCGGGGAAAAGCATGTGAGTACCTTGTGTTATAATGCGGGTACTCTGCAGGTACTCTGCGTCTGCGGGTACTCTGCGCCTATTCTAAAGATTCTACCTTATAGGTAATCTTCCATAAACACTCTGTGTTCTCAGTGTATCAATACTTGATCTTTCTTTCAATGCAGCAACTGTTTTAGCATATACTGTATTTGCAAAACATTATTAAGGTCAACTGTCTACTGCGTATATTTGCTGTCGAAAAATAATGTATATCCTCTGTTATATTCATATAGTAGTTCAGTGTTTAAAGTTTCTATTTATACACTCTTGTTTATTGTTTTCTAGATTCTCCCTTATGGATCTTTGTTATGGGCTAAGTTTGGCAAGCGATGGTGGCCATCAATCAAGATTACTGGACCCATGGCTGGTCAGTCAGAGGCTGGACAGTCACATCTGTGGGTGATGTGGTTTGGGGACTATCAGATCACCAGGGTATGTTTATTCATGCACATTAGACCATCCGTAAAATATGTTTGCTAAGCATTACCCTACCTACCCCTAAATGTGAATCCTACTTATACAGTTTCTGAGATGTCTACGGTGAAATTTTTGGGCTGCACGAAACTTGACTGACTGTAATAATTTTGAAAAATCCTACCAACCCACATTAAGTGTGCTGGGAGAGGCTATGCCAAACATGGCATTTTCAGTATCTGTCCAGGAATTGCTGAGTTAAAGGTGTTGAGTTGGTATAAACAACTTTCTGTGATAGCGCTCTGGTTTAGCATTTAATCACCATAGATTGGACACCATTAATTGTGTCTTCTGAATATCACATTGAATGTTAATTTTAATTTCAACAACTGTATTAATTGGCACTTACGTTTATTATTGGAAATTATTTCCAGGAATAAAAAGTTGGGCCCTTTCTATTTGCAGGTTAAACAGCTCCATGCTGTCGGCTTTGGTCGACATTTCAAGCAACATTACAATGAAAGATTGTCTGATTTACATGAGTCTGCAGTAGTGGAAGCTTTGAAGGTGAAATACAAAGTCTGATGCTCATTAGTTTTGTTTATACTCATGTGTCAATTGTGAGACAAGTTTTTTCAACTTATTATAATGTCTTACAATGGCAGTTTCTGGGTTACCAACCAGTATTGGTACCAAAGTAAGGGATGTTGTATTGAATGGCTCAACATTTTTCGCAAAACAGAATTCGAGAAAAGGTCATGGTCAAACTGACACTTAGATGGAAATCCTCGTCTGTGCTTTAACTTGGGTACCCTTTGGCCTCCCAGGTCTTAACTTGGTAGGGTGATTGCCTACAGGTGTACTCACATCTAGGTCAACATGTTAATTAAAATCTTCTCGCTGACAAATTAAAATTGCAACTCTTGTTTTTACAGAATGTTTTTCCTGATTTGGATAAATAAAGGAACACCCCTAAAGTTTTCATAAAGCTGTTAGTGATATATAGTGGTATAAGCTTAAGTTTGTATGTTGTATTGAATGTGTGAAGCAAGTTGCTCAACATGAGAGGCTTTATCCACCATTGTATGGTGTTTTAAGTACATGAACGGTGAATAACCTGGTCTAATGTTTCATACAGACATGGTGTTATTCTTTTGAAGAATTTATTGAAATAAAAACATTCTAATGCATAGGTATGCCTTGATCGTTGTGGACTGCACATAGATGGGTACAATAACATCAAGGAATGGGGACGTCTTGACTCGGGGCTTGATTACTATGTAGAAAGTTGTGACATCAAAAAAGATCCATTCATGCCAATCAGAGGTATAACACTCACGGAGGTCATAGTTGTCTTCCATTTTTTTATGATAATTCAGTGTGCTTATTCCGTATTTTTGTTGAAAACGTCTTTATTTGAATACACAGTAAATTAACTAAATAGGCTTCATAGTCTGTGCTGTTTTCTGTTGATTTTATTGCTATATACACCAACAGTTTGTCAATATTATAGTTTTCTGGGTTGATAACATTTTACATGTTTTATAACTTAATGTGCATCAAATATTTTCTGTCTTCTGACAAGAATAAACTTGTTCTTATTTTTCATTAACAAACACTGACTTCTGTAATCGGTTGTTATTTATGTATACATTAATGCCATGGGCATTAATCTTTTACTGAAGATAAATAGTTATATTTGTAGCCAAGCAAAACAACCCTCCCCCACCTGAGTGTACTGATAATGTTCAGCTTTGACCACATTGCTAAAATTGTGATGTTTCAGTAATCTAAACTTATTGATGTTTAGATGTTGATAAAATATTGCTAGGATGAATTTTGAAACCAAATAATGGTTCGTTTGCAGAGTCAGAGTTTCCTTCTTCTATAGTTGATGAACTTCAGAGACTCCAGTGCCAGGATGAGGCAGATACTGTTGATGAATTAAACTTTTATTGCAATAGAAGAGAACTTGTATCAGTTGGGGAACAAAATACTATTGAGCAAGATATCAACGTTTCTGATCAAGGTATGATAAATGTGTGGTTGAATCATCAAAGGTGTAATGGTTGGCCCCAGCCTTAAACCAGGTTTTGAATCATCAAAAGTGTCATGTCTCACTTTAGCCTGTGTAATTGTTTATATGTATTTATATAACTATCTTCATGCCACCAAGTGCTTTTGAAGAAGGTCAAACTGACTGTCTGCACAATGACTGAAGTACCCTTTAGGCTCCAGCTCCTCAAATGTTTGAGGATAGATGCGTGTTGATTGTTGATGAACCCTATCGTTTTTGGAGTCACTGTTTCTGAGGTCAAGGTCAAACTGACTACTAGGTTGAAATTCGTCCACCTTATAACTTGAGAATTGCTCTGCTTTTTAGAGCAACATATTCTTACCCTTGTACATCATCCATACTCATTTCTATGTCATCATATTAATTAAAATCCTCTCGATGACAATACATCTTTTAGATGGGGGGGATAATGTTTTTCAAACATCTCTTGTTCAATTTTATTGTAATTTCGTAATCCCAATTGATTGAAACGATTGTTTTGTTTTGATAACGTATATATGTTGTTTCTTTAGATGTTTCACCTATTTTTTATGCTTAATTCAACAGAGTATTGTCTAAGCTGTGCTAGACAGAGAACAGATATTGTTTGCCAGCATCCATTGTTTGAAGGTTCATTATGTGTCCGCTGTAAGGTAATAATTTCATTTTACTGACTGTGTTGGATAACTGATTTTAGACCTTGTGCTGTATCTTGTATTCACTTTTTTGGGGATTCAAGAATAATTGATTTTAGGCGTACTTTGCTGTATCTTGTATTCACTGTTTCGGGGATTCAAGAATAATTGATTTTAGGTGTACTTTGCTGTATCTTGTATTCACTGTTTTGGGGATTCAAGAATAATTGATTTTAGGCGTACTTTGCTGTATCTTGTATTCACTTGACCTACTACGCTGTATCTTTTATTCACTGTTTTGGGGGATTCAAGAATTACTGGTTTTGACCTACTATGCTGTTTACTGTTTCGGGAATTCAAGCTAAAGAACACATAAGGAACTGTTGTCATAGATACATTTTCATTTATTTTACGTATTATACATATTTATTAGATGTGAATAATGAGCAATATACATAATGATTGTTCTTCTGGAGTATGTAAGTGCTGGAATTAATGCGGAGTATTATAATGTACACCATGATAGATGCAGGTTCTTCTGTGGCAAATTTTCAGCGGATTTGCTGAATTCAAAGTAATTTAGGTTTGCCAGGTCTGTTTTGCCCCCATATGATATCACTCTAGAACCACCATAGAGCCAGCCTGAGGCTTCCCTTAGACACCTTCTGTGAAAAATTCAGCTGAATTTGAAATTTCCAGGCGTTCCCTGTAGCAACTTATTCTCTTCCATTCTTGTGCTTGTTTTAAAAAGACTACCATGTATTATACCTTTATCTCATACAGGATGTGATTGGATTGAAGTGTTTATTCAGTGCAATAGTAAGGCCAGTCTTTGATTCTTGACTGATTTTGATTTATATGAAGCAAATTCTTACCAGAAACACTGTCATGTTTATCAAACTGTTTCTTTTTGCTAGGAAAGTTTATTGGAAAGTCTGCATGCCATTGATGATGATGGATACTATGTAAGTATAACTTGAGTCCTCTATATATAGTGTTAAGTTGCAAGTGAATTGTATTGTTCATCTTGTCGGTCAATACTCGATTCGCCACAATTACGTTGCTGATGAATTATAATGAGTGAAGTGTAAGTGACATTTGTAAAATAGTCTACAACAGTCAATATTATTGCTTATAAAACCAGTAACTCGAGTTAGGATTCAACAACAGTGTCTTCTACCGACTCCAAATGAAATGGGCTACCTTCACAATAAGATTTCTATCTTTCATAGTTTGGTATTGCACGCTTTCAGTTGTTACATTGCCTGAAAAGTCGCTGTGGATTTTTCATATGGAACAATATGATTGTGATGTACCAATGAAGACGTTTAGCTCAGTTTCTGAGAAAGTATAGGTCCCAATGGAACCCACACTTGAGTGTTTGCATCTGGCAGCAGTGCTCATGTTTAACATTATATGAATTTTGTAAGTAATAGTTAGTAGATTTTAAGTAAAATCTTATTGATTAAGAAGGGGCGGAGCAAGCGGAGGTAGCGTAGCGAGCGAGCCCTCTTCTTAACCAATAAGATTTTACTTAATATCTACTAACTGACTTAGAATGTAACCTACATTTTGATTGGCCGATACGCATGCAAATTTCAAATAAAAGCTATAACGGACAAGAATAGTAAATTTCCAAATATAATAACGCTCACACAGATTCGCAGTAGGCGGAGCTTAAAAAGCCCGCGAAAAGTCGAAATTCTTAATGAATAAGCGTTGTACTTAATGGGAGCCGTTCTGTCATTTCATTGGCTGAAAATGTAGGTTGCATTCTAATTATTATTAGATACAGGTCTGTTGATAGATTGGTTTGGCCTTATTGATAAATATTTGGCTGATCCTCGAATGCAAATATAAATTATACATTTATCACCAAGTAAAAAAGGCCTCAACCCTTGCGTTTGTAACATGTGTTTGCCATTCAATTATGTTAATTGTCCCCTGATTATTTATTGCAGGTGTATTGTTCTGTGTGTGGTGAAGGTGGATGTTTGTGTGTTTGTGAAGAAGTGGACTGTGGAAGGTATCGTGGTGTATTTTCTGTATAACTTTGCAAAGGATGATGAACTAAAATTATGTCAAAAAAGTATCATAAGGAAATTTTGAGATCTGGTGTAATAAAAACAGTAACCTTCATAACATGTTTGTCACTTCTTTTGCATGATGAAATGAATATTTTAAAATATTAATATGAATGCTTTTGCCAAATTTACTTTTTACTTGATACTTCTTGTGTATTTGCAGGTCCTTTTGTGCGTCATGTTTAAATAGATACCTCACCAATGATTCTCTTGTGCAAGTTAGTAGTATTTTAGAAAATCAATCATTGTTAACTGAGGGTTAGTGGTTCGAATCCGTAGACCTGGGTTCGATTCCCGGTAGTGCCATTGACCGATTTTTCGTGTTCCACAAACTTGACTTTATTTGAGTATTGTAAGGTTTACTGTTGTTTTTGCGGATGGTTCTAGACATGGTGCTTAGTTCTCACATATGAAAATATTCAGCACTGCTCAAACTCGCGTGACCAGAATTGTCAAAATGGAACAACTGCATGCTTATGCATTTCTGCTCTGACAATAGATCTTAATTTGACATCGGTTCCTGTATTTAAACATAAGTGGAATGGTGATATATATTAGCTTTATAATGTACATGAAACATTCTTTACTCTGTTTTTATTCTGAAAGATCACTACATCTACAGCAAAATATTGTGGTTATCAGTATAATTTCTCAGGTGTTTAAACAAGTTCAAAAATTAATGCACAATATTTAAAATTTCTCTCAAATGTTATTCGCAAAGAAATTCTGAAAATTGTTTGTGCACATATTTGAGTTGAAACTGAATTGAAAGAAACTCTGATGGATTTGAGCTCTGGGGAATAACCAAATTGATATTTTAGGTGAATATGTGGCCTGTTTACCTTTTAGAAGAGTTTCTCATTTTATGGATCTCAATTACACAATGCATTCAGGTACGGAATACTACAACATGGAGATGCCTCCTGTGTTCTATGTACAGTGAAGAAACGCATGGTTTACTGATACCCAGACCAGACTGGAAGGACCAGCTTGTTGCATTTTATAATCCCGAATCAATTCCGGTAACTATAAGCAAATGAGCGCTACTATGGGACTTACAACCTCTTCTGTAAGTTACGTCATTTCAAGAAAACGCAACATGTGATGTCACTACTTGCAATCAGGAAACAATATTTACTCCATAAGGTCACTTCCTTTTCATATTGCCATATGGGGCAAATCTTGCTTACTGTCAGTTCATGGTGATGTCACATTTGACGTTTTCTGGAAATGACGTCACAAATAGGAGAGGTTGGAAATCGTACAGCGGCGCTCAAATTGAATTACCAGTAGGGTGAACAGATGGCCCCGGAAACTTTATACAATTGAAATGTATATCACACACATGTATACCATAATTTTGGTTTGCTTAGGTTTAAACAGTGCTTAAACTTGATCCTCATCTCTTCTGTCTATCCACAATTTTCTTCTAAATGACAAATTGCTTTGGTGTAGAAAATGCTAACAGTTGAGAGAATAAGTTGCTACAGGGAACGCCACATACATATGACAGTGCCTCCCCACACATACATCCAGCAATAAATTATAATTCATGTCTTAACTTAAGCTTATTTATATTCAACGATAGTAAAGCAACTTAGTAAAACCTCACTTAATGACCAGCTGAAAAATAAGACCATCTCAAAATTAAGAACATAATTTTCAAATCCATTTTCACTGTCTTGCTCTTTCTTCAACCTCAATATTATGAACACCTCAATATTAAGTCCAATTTTCTAGGGTCCCAATGGTGGTCGTATTATTGAGGTTTTACTGTATTATAATTCCTCTATATGACTGCTGCAATGGTAACTTCAGAAACTGGAAGTTACTTACAACTAATGCTGGAATATGTTTTCAGATTTCGTTACAAGATTATCGGCCGTTTACGGGTAGAAGAATACGTGTGTTGTCAATTTATGATGGTATCGGTGCAGCTAGAGTAGCTCTTGAAGGTCTTGGCTTAGATATAGACAGATATTTTACACTTGAAAGCAATCCTTACGCTCATCGTATTACGTCACATAAGAACATGGTGGATAGTATAATGCTGAATGTGGACAGAATTGATAATGAATTGGTGAATATTTTTAAGATTTATATTGAGCAAATTTTTTGTCTTCTATATTTGGTTTTTGTTTAGAAATCACATCAGAATGGTGAAGTGCTATTATTTTCTATCTAAAATCATTTAGAGGCATAAATGCCAGCAACCCTGACTCAGGACTGGGTGCAATATCAATGTGCTACTTGTATGATCCGCAGCCAAAGTTACAATCCTCATGAGGAATTGAAATGGATAACTACTTAATTTGTCCTCTTACTGGAAGACTTGTAACAACAGAACCTATTGTCTATGGTTACTGGTAGACTTTAAAGAACAGTACCTATGCACTGTGATTTTTGTAAAGCTTGACAAGAGAACCAATTTTCAATGATTACTGGAAGCCTTCTTATAACAGTACCTATGCACTATGGCCTTGGTAGGAAAGGGTGAACAAAATACCATGAATATTATCATGTCCAGGAACCTTAAACGTGAATCTAATACATAAATAGAACTAATTACCTCTCGGCCATTTACAGCCTTGGAACTGTCAGTACAAATAGGGTGGGTTTAAATTCATTTAACAGCTACCTCACACTTAACAGCTAATTGGTCTTTGATAACATATATGGGTAAATTGAATAAGTAGATAGTAACTTATCATTAAAAGCAATTGACCATTATGTGTAAATTAAGATGTACACAGTATCGTAGATATTCACAGTATATAATACAGCATGAAGTAACGAGCAGGCTTATACTGACTTTGCTCTCAGTAACTAATTTGTTTAAATCAGAATGCATGAGAACCACAAAATCTAGCCAATATAACAAGAGTATTTGTGCACTATGATTTCGAAGATGCTTTCAAAACAGCTTTACAATGGGAAGTTGTGTCGGACATTGTTAGTGCTAAAGTTTTGTATACTCTTTTGTACTTTATTCCAATGTTCTTTAAATGTTCAACATGATTTTAAGTAAATATTTCATTCTAGATAGAAGCAATCTTTCCTATAGATTTAGTGGTTGCTAACCTTCCCTGTGAGGATTTGGATGTCACTAAACCTGATGATCAGTCATTATGTAAGTAACTCTGTCTAATATTTTATATTTTACGAGTGCATGAATTGAGTCATTAACATGTTGATGTATGTTCACTTTTGTGAACAATGTATTTTCAGAATTGGTCGATACGGTTCTATGCTGTTTTTTACATTATTCCGTATATGTATGACTGTTTGTTGATCTAACCAGTATTCATGGATTACCAGCCATTACCAACATGTTCTTCCTATTGCAACTTACTACTTTCCCTCATGAATCTTAGGTTGATGGAAAATGAATGTATTATCTTCAGTGTTAATGGTCACTGAAATTACCTGGGTTATGGTCACCTGTGAATGGTGATTACAACCACCAGATTTGCGAGCATCTGCTCTTGTTACCTTTTTTCTGAAACAACACAACAAATCATTTGGAAAGGTCTTTGTTGACAGCTTTAACATTTAAGTAATCATGTTCAACAGTGAACTACTTAATTTATTATTACCCATTGAATGTGTCTGTCACTATGTGATTGTAAAAGCTAGTATATGATTTGATCATGCAGTTTTTAAAAGCATGGGCTGTAAACTTGTGGTACTGATTACTATTAATCGATGCTTTCTTAAATATTTTTCTATAATTATCATATAGATGACTCGGGATCTGTCCTATTAAAGATTTTATCAATAATTAAACTCGTGGAGTCCCTGCATGTAAGCAAGGGAGGTAATCCCATTTACTGGATCATTGAGGGACCAGCAAGGATGAAGTCCAAAGCCAGAAACAAGATTTCAGATTTCATGAAGGTTTGTTTGTTGGGAATATAGTAAATTTCATTTTATGATTTCAAAAGAAATCAGTGTTTTGGATTGTGAAGTCGCTGCATTGCTCTTCAGGTTTATTTTATGTGTTTTCACCATACTCCTACTGTTTGGCATTTGGAGGAAGGTGTATAGCTGTCAAGGTATATTTTTAAATTGCTACTTCATCTAAGACAAATTACTCATTTTAAGAGGAGATGATGTGGCTGTCAATTGTGTAAATCATTTCATTTTAAGAGGAATACAATTATATGAACGCCTACTATATGTATTGTATTTATTTATTGAAGGTAACTCCTGTAAGCTTTGTATGTATGTTTTATGTTCATAGCTTAAGGAGTTACCTTCAATAAATAAAGTTTATTATTATCTCATAAGAAAACGATACAGTCCTGTCAAGTAGAGATTGTGTCTCATTTTAAGATTCAGACAAGTGACCTTCAAGTAAGTACTGCATCTCCTTTCAAGAGTCACATCAATGGCTGTCAATGAATTACTGTTCATGTATTCCCATTTAAGAGGTTGTATTACCGTTGACTGCTGTAGTTGTCATTAAAATGTAAAAATGTTCCATTAATTGGCATACCAGCTCACCATTTAATACCAAAAAAAGAATTCCCCGTTAATAAAGCTGAAACCTGACATACCACTTTCTTACACAGTGTTAAGTAAATATGTGTACAGTGATTGTTATTGTGTTTTAGGTCAAACATAGCATGTGGGATGCTCAGTTTCTTTCTCCATATATTTGTCCAAAACTATATTGGGGCAATATTCCAGGGTTAAACAGGTAAGCTAGTTATTGTTAATTTCGGATAACATCTTAGTTATAATTTAAAATTGATATAATATTTACATAAATTTATGATATTATCAAATTAAGAAAAAGGAAATTTTACTGACTTTATTGAATGTGTATAAATCATAAAACAATTAATGATTGAGGCCATTTGTTTATTATCTTGTTTTCTTTGCAGTGCAGTCCAGTGTTACAGTGAGAATAAAGACAGACAGCAAATGCTAGATAAGTACCTGACTCAAATACCGGACAGAAAAGCCAACGTAAGTATACTGTGTTGCTCAAGTAAAAGGATTATCAAATAGATATGCCCACTGATTGGCCTGCACCAATGAGGAACTGTGGTCTGTCAATTGATTTGCCTATATATGGAACTATTGTTTGATCGACTAATTGACCTTCATAATTTAACTATTATCTACCTTGGGAGAATAACCAGCCCATGACTTGGTCGAATATTATAATTTCTACTGCACATTAGAATTACAGACTTAATATTTCTTTTCGTAAATCCGGTAAAGTCACCCACCCTAGTTGAAAATAGTATTTTCCCAATCTAAAACAGAAAAATTCCCAAATTCGGCAAGGTCTTAAAATGGAAATTCAGCATCGATTATTGATATGTTTGCGATTATTGATATGTTTGCGTCATAGTAATAGGGGAAAAAACAGCGATATCTCGAAATATCTTTAGACGGTGTTGACATTTGTAGGATTGAGAAAAATGTATTGTCAAGTTGTCGTAGGTAATACTTAAATAAAGTTGTTTTGAGAAAAATTTTTGTTTTTTTCAATAAATGTTACCTAAAAGTTTTCCCAAATTACACAGTTGCCCCGCTTATTTTCCCAACCAGAATGGACCTGGGACCATTCCCAAAACGGTGAAAAAGCCATAAAACCGCCTGGAACGCTCGGGGCTATTGGTGTACTGGGATGAACTATATGTAGTTTTCAGTATTTAGTGGAACACGGGATGTACTTCAGGCTTTATCTAACTGTATTTATTTTCAGGTGACAGCTTTGCGCAACACTGCTATAGACTTTGATGATGGTATGACAAATGGCTCCATTGAAATGATGGATGATGATTATGATTTATGGGAGACATCATTAATTAGATATGAGGAAGATTATTTGGAAGAAGCGGATTTGATTGGTCCTGTTGATTATTTTAGAATTATAAGTGAGCGTATGACTATGTATAGTGATGAATCTGATCAACAGGATTTGTCAATGTACGAGAAAAACATGGGAGAAGAAACGATGTATACTTTACCAGTATTGATGGAAAATAAGGAAAGTGTTATTTGGGTGTCTGAAGTAGAAAGGTATGTGTATTTTATTTATGAAGTATTCTTTCATATCAACCTATCGCTTAAAAATGTATATATAAATGTTTAATAATGTAAGATTAACTGATCATAGACTTTATTATGTGTTAATAACTGTAAAAAACTGTCCTGAATCCTCATTCTGTATGCAGTTGGCTCCTGGAAGGGCAATTGTTGATTCCAGAAAATGTTTTCGAGTTACGATATGTATTTATTGGGAATGCAGAACGATGATACCCCTCACAAACAAAATCTCTTCAATTGATTTTTAGTAAGGAGCACCAGCCCTTACACCAGCCCTTACACCAACCCTTACACCAGCCCTTACTGTGACATTTAAAGACGACCCCTTGAGTAACTCTCTTTGGTCCAACAAAACAGTTTCATACTAGAGATATCATAAATGTAATTTGACAACTTTACGCATGTTGGCATGAAAAACAATGTTTTATTATCACATATTCAGATTCACTTAATAAGCATCCCGTTAGTACTATTCTTGACGATTAAATCTGACAAGATACTGTTGCTCATATCGACATGTTGAATCAGTGTTTCTTATTTCACGGATTGAAAAGTTGCTTCTCGCCTCGTCATTGGTCTTCCTGCCTTTTCGACCAGCGTTCTTTTCGTTGTCAGATTGTCCGTATCGTTGTAATAGCTAAGACATATTAGGTCAAAGTCATATCAGTTATTTCAATTAATAATTGTGTTACTACAGCCCTACTTACTGAGCCGTATTGAGATTTGATTTTATATCCGGTGGCATTTCCTACCCGTGAGGCGCCATGCTAAAAGTGTGCCGGTATTCTGTTTATAGAAGTCGCCATGCGGTGACAGCTATTCTCGACACCTGGGCATTTCGTTCGAAATAACTGTATCAATTATATCGGTGCAAGTGCTTTGATTTTGGGAACTCAATTTCGGCCATTAAATGTATTTTCGTAACAATATACATGGCCTCAATACATCTATTTTGTTGTGAGTTGTGAGTTGAAAAAGATCGAAGTTCAGTCGGAATGAAATTGTCAACGAAAGTGAGTATTATGGTGTTTTTGCCTTTTGTCAGTGCATTGAGTATTTTAGAACCGGCGTCTGAGGCAATGCATTATTAAATGAATGTGAATTAATGCTCCTTATTCAGTTATATGAAAGAGAGACAATAAGTAACTACAGGAAACGCCACATACATAAGACAGTGCCTCCCCATGCAGACCTCCGGGAAAACAACAAGGTTAAAAGGTTATGTTACAATAGAACACTTATTGTAGTTATCAACAGTGTGACAGACGGGCGTTTCTGAGGTATTGCGACTTTATGTGGTAGACAGCAGAATACAGCATTAATTATTTAAATCATACACAATAATTGGAATTATTATCAGTGAAGTCATTGATTCTCCTAGTTATTCCTTGTGGTCTGCTGGGCCATTCCTTGTGCCTCAGTTCCTTAATATGTGTACCGTTTGACCTCCTTTAGTGCCTTATGTTTTGTGGATTGTTGTTTTTCTGGAGATCTGCGTGGGGAGGCACTGTCTTATGTTTGTGAAATTCACTGTAGTTACGTATTCTCTCTCTTTTTTTTCACACAAAGAAAGAATTTTCCTCTGCAAATGTTTTTGGTGATATTCCGGTAATTAGCACCATGTCAAAAGTAGCATTGTCTCCTGTTTCAACTGAACGCTGAAGAGTGTTTAGCCAGTGTTCAGTCTGTGACATGATCATACATTCATTTGAGAAATATTTTCTAAATTAGCGAATGTTCATATTCTAACATTTTCTAATGAACATTTACCTACATACTAACCCATGTTTTAATAGTTTTACAGCCAAGTTTGAATACCATGTGCTCGAAATTATCACCATCAGTAATAATGTAAAAGGATATCGGTAGGTTGTACAAGTATTTGACTGTCTTCAATATGTTGGTACATTTTAGAATTCTGGGATTCCCTTCACATTACACTGACTGCCCAAGGGTGGATTTACCTCAACGTCAGAAGTTGTTGAAGAAAACACCAAGTGTAAATATTTTGAAGGAGATACTAAAACCTCTGATGTATACGTTTGTTACTAAGTGACTTCGAAAGGTTTTAAAGACGTAGTTAACTTTATTCTTGCACCCGTTTTGGGTGTTGTCAAAGTATAGGCAAAATCGTGTACTAGTTTGAAAATCTTGACCACAGTAGGTACCTGGCAATGTTCAGTACTGAAGGCGAAGTTTGCATTGAATGGATGAAAAACGTCCAATTCTGGTGGTGTTACTAGTTCCCTATTTTGTGTATATTACAGCATAATCGGAATAAATGATTATTAAAATAATGATTTTTTATTTTTGAAATTATGTTTTTGATGGGAAAAATGTTTTTTTGTAATATTTTGCAATTTTTTTAGATTCTGTTCTGTTTCAATTATTTGCATCTCAACTTGTACCGTTTTCATTATTAGGTAAATGCAGACAGACGATTTTGCCTGTTTTGCTAGATCATTGACAGATAGAAAAAATCTTCATCATATTATAGAAATTATGTAGAGAGAGCATTGAAGGATATATTTTTTACTGTTTTGTATTCATTATGACGTGGTTTCTATGGTCCAAAGATGGTTTTAGCATCTTAATGTACTTGTTTACATAAACACATATCTACATTACTTAGATCGATTGTAACCGTCTTTTTGTTAGGCATAGAAGATACTGTAAACAATCTGTTGGAAAATATATTGCAGTAAAATAAAAAAAAATGAATAGTGTTTTGCCGTGTGTTAGTAATGCACGAAGTTATATTTAGTGGTACAGATCTAGATCAGTGATGTTTGGTTGATTTTTATTGGTTAATAATACATTGTAATAATAAGGAAATAGATATTAATGACCGTTACGTAAAACTATAAAGAAATAAAGATGTACTCATTTTGTTATCCTAACGTTTCGACCATACAATTGGTCTTAATCAGTGAAGTAAGAAAATCAATAACCAATGACAATACAATCATAATCTTACATGCTTATAACATACTAATCCTACAGACATTCAATATAATAATTAAAAACAAGACTGTACATCAGTTTCAAGGAATAAACGCATGTTTTAAAATAACACTATATCGGAAAAGCGCAGAAAATAACAAACATCAAAATAGATTGTATGGCAGACAGAGAGGTGAGTTTTATTCACTTACCACTCCACACTGACACAGCCTTTTACCGAATTTCTTTTGTGTATTAATGGTTTACGCATGGAAAATGCAACGTTTTTCATAATAGCAACCGAACCGTCAATCTGGAATTAGTGATGTTTATAGATTGGCCTACATCCGTGTTGTCAACGATTATTTGAGTGAAATAATATTCGTCTTAAGACGTGCACAATAAGTCGACAGTGCTTTCATTGTCAGTTAAGTGTAGCTTTCAGAAAGATTGATGCCGTTAATTAAGCAGTCTAATGAATACGTTATACAATTGAAATTGTTAAAACTGCCGTTGCAATGTATCGACATACTGAATATGAAAAACACAAGTAAAACATTTCTAAAAATTGCAGAAATATTGCCCATGATTACGAAAATTTCTGTGCTCGCTCCTTCCCTCGATCAACAAAATACTACCAACGTATACATGTTTTTCGGTGCAGCCGTACTAACATGGCTTTGCTATTTGCATATCCGTGTTGTGTGAACCAATCAAATCTTACGTTTACCACCAAGGCAATTTCTCTTCAACCGAACAACGTTTTTAACTTTGACGCATATTGGTTGATCTTTCGATAAGGGGTACGTTAACTTACCGAAATCAACTGAATTTCGGTGAATTTACCGAAATCCATTTTGGATCTGGAGTGACCAGCAATCGTAACATCTCGGCATTGTTTATGTTGCACAATAAATGTTAACCTTCAAATTGCACCGACCATCTTTTTTCAAGATATTTCTTGTTATCTTTTTATTTATTATGTATCAGTTTCAAGGAATAAGCGGATGTTAGAAATAATATCGGATAAGCGCAGAAAAATACAAAGCAAACAAACGAAGCACTTATTGTGCGTTACTACAAAATAGATTTTATGGTTAACATAGAAGTAAGTTTTAATCACACGTGAGTGTGAGCACATATCGGTATTCTAATCTAAATTGTAAGGTCCACACTGACACAGCCGTTTACCGAAGTATTTTTGTGTATTATAGTTTACACATGGAATGTGAAACGTTTTGTTTTTCATAATAGCAACTAAACTTTCAATCTGGAAGAAGTGATTTTTATAAATTCCCCAACGTTCGTGTTGTCCGCGATTTTTTACTGAACATAATGCGCCTTAAGACGTACAAAGTGTTCATTGTCCGTTACGATTGGTCAGAAAGATTGATTCTGGCAAATAAGCGGTCTAATGTATTTTTTATACTTTTGAAACTGAGAGAAAATCCCGTTGAAATTTACCAATATAATGAATATGACTAACAGAAGTGCATACATATGGAGAAATATGGTACATGTACTATGAACGTGGAGCATTTTAATAAAAACCATCGAATATTGCAACACATCACACACCATATAAAAGGGAAAATAATTTACTACGGGGAACGCCACACACATAAGACAGTGCCTCCCAACACAGAACTCCGGGAAAACATTCAGATGTACAAAAGCACAACGCTGATGCATTGTTGATCCAATTTTAAACACAAGTATTTAAATAAGCAAACCAAATTCATGATTAATAAGACATACAAAAGCTGATGCCTTATTGAGTCAGTTTTAAAGTTTGAAAAAGTATATTCAGCAAACAAAATTCAATATTAATGAACACACTCATTACGAGATGTATATAGTATATTTTTTATAATATTTAGTGAACAAGGATTAGCCTGCTAAATGTGATTGTATCAGACGAACACATGGAATCCTGTGTAATACAATAACAATAATAATAGCAACAACAGAAAACAAACAATTGACATCGAAACATGGCACGGTATACTGACAAAATCATGCTCAACATAGCAGGCTAAATTTCTTTGATTTGACATTCCAGGATTTCTATGACTACATTTGACAGGTTAGTTAGACAAGCAAATATATGTTAAATTACGAAAATATGTATTATATTTTGTGAAGCAATGATTGTACAATTTAATTTATTGATCATTATAGCAAGATAAAAGTATTATATAAACATACATCAAACATCTGACTTGCTTCGCGATGTTCAATTTTGTGTCAATATCAACAGCAATAATACATTCGATAGTGACATCAATAATATTGTATCAAGTAAGCCCAGTCTTACGTATCTTGCCTTATACAGCAAAACATTGATGAACGAAATATTAAAAAGTTCATTTTATACACACAGTCGGATCGCTTTGAAAGTGTGCAACCCATGGCAGTCGCAATCAACAATTTCACTACACAGTAGTGTAACTATTGACGTTTTGTAGTTATAAGTTTGAAGATGCTATTTTCTGAAGTGTTGTCATCCTGGCAAACCCATCCTTTATGTAATGTTCATACGTTGTGCAAACATAAGTAAAATGGGATTGTATAGTATCCATAGTCTTCAGCCTTGTCTCAATTATCCAACTACCTAATTCTGAAACAGCAATTAATTTTTATATACATGTATATACAAACTGCATGTAACCAATGGAATTGTCATGTTTTATGGGTTGTATATTTACCCGAAAGTGTTTTACTTCCTACTACTCAACGATTAAGTATATAAATTTGGGGAACACCAACGTACGAGGTGTGTCCGAAAAATACGCGTAATAGTTTAATATTTTCTAAATACAAACGTACAAAGTAAAGTTTTGGTTTATATTATGTAATGTGACATATAATAAATAATTTGTAATATTTTTGTTAAAGTTTGAATTAAAACTTCGAATGCTAGAGCAATTTTATGCAATCTGGTAAGGTATAGCGGGGTAAGTCATAAAATGTACGATTTTAAACCTCAACATGTAGTTGAACATGTTACTCGTATATGTAGTAATGAAGCAACGACAAAGTAAACCACGATAAGAACATCACTAAAATATATATCTGACAAAAAGACCAATGTTATTTTGATATTACATTTATATTGAAATATTTTGGATTGAATGTAATGATGAAAAGGCATATTTAACGATGTCTTTGAATAGTGTTCACGATAATGTTCAATAAATTATTACCAAAATGCTGTAACTGAGTAACGTGGGATTACTGGATTCTTCTAGCCGCCAACTGCTGTTTCACTCGGACAACGTATCCCTGATACGTGGGATTGTATTCCTCATCATTTGGATTGTATCCCTGCATGTGATTGTGTTCCTCATCATTTGGATCGTATTCCTCATCATTTGGATCGTATTCCTCATCATTTGGATCGTATTCCTCATCATTTGGATTGTATTCCTCATCATTTGGATTGTATTCCTCATCATTTGGATTGTATTGCTGATACATGGGATTGTATTCCTGATGACTGTTTCTGAAATTTAATATAGTATTACCATTTGATAGTGATAAAACCGTGACAAGCTCAGCCATCTGCAGAGAAACTGCATAAATTTAGGTTCTTGTAACGCTATTTCTTATTATTGTATAAGGGGTGGATGGAAATTAACCTTAACATATTTCAAACCATGCACTGCCTTACTATTCTATTGCATCTTCAATCTAAGATAAGGAAATGGACGATAAAAGCCTGGGAAGGATGGGTTCATTATGTATAAACTTATGTAAGTATATATATAATTTAGTCAGTAAACAATGTGTGGTATGAAATTGTTTTAAAGTTTTTATCCAATTGAATGTGCAAAAAATCGCATTTACTCCCAACAAAGAAATGATATCCTATAACAACTTTATCCAGTTAATTTACTGGTTGTGTTTGCACATCTAAGTTGAATAATCCTCGTAAATATATAACCGACCGACTGACTACATGTCTTTGTATTTAAATCACTTGTGTACTATCAACTTTATACGTCAATAATATTACAGATGACATTTACATTATATCGTATGATCTATATCAATAAACTGTACACATTCATCATTGCATTTAAATATTGTAATTGATCTTTGACTGAAGAATGTTTAGATGATATATTTAATTCAAGTTTTTATTTGTGTGGAAAAGGAATAATATACATACATACACATAAAACCGAAATACAATACACTAACATATACAACCGCATTTTGTTGTAAATAGCTGTTCTAGTAACAACGCTCGACGCTAAAATTGATTAAGCTTCAAATGATGTGGAATACTGGCGTACTTTAGACATTTTGGAGTATTATTTCATATCTGCACGCGAATTAAAATACATGTACATTGTATGTGCTAATGTGTGTTTATAACAAACGTTAACTGTTCACGAAAGCATTTAATAAATATTGAAACCTTTGGATATGAATGTCCTTGCAATATTAACATGCGACAAGGACGCTGTTGTCAATACAGTATGTTACAACAAACGGAATAAAATGCAACATAAAATTAACCAGGAATATTTGTAATAAATTTTGCAATTATATTTAAACGCTACCAACGCAATATGAATTATTAAATTTCTTACAATCTGTGCTTTCCATTATTCAATTGTACAAAATGTCTGACAAAATGACGTAAAATCGCATAATGAAATCAATTTTCGTTTAGAATATGTTTTGAACATGCTGAAAAACTCCATTTATAGTACTATATAACGTACTAACGAATCAATATAACAATGTGTATATAAATACATATTCCGTCCATTTTGGCCCATACATTTATAATTTCATGTAATAAATATTACTTACAATGTTGCAATGTATGATTTTGTTACATCGATCAGGTTAGATTTATTTTGACTTGACAAATCAAATACCAATAACATTAATGAAGTATTTGTTTATACATGCCATAAAGTTCTGTTATAGTCCCATCCTCACTACCAACGACAACGTCTAAGAAAGGGGTATACGGCATTACTTAACCGTCTATTTAAATGGCGCCAGTGAAATCTATCCACCGATAAAACATAAAAGCGCAGTATAATCCTGGTATTAACATTTATTTGCTGAATTATTTTAGTTATGTGCAAAAATGACAACTCTTTGTTCTATTTGATTTCAGTCATGCTAACCGTTTTAAGCAATTATTGGAACAGCTACGTCAACCGTTTGACGGACATACACATCGAACAAATAAGTAGTTTCATGATACTAATTATGTAATTCTGCTGAATAATACATTAACAGATCAGCAAAATAAACAATGAAACTCCCACGTCTACGTCACCAGTCTTCACTTGTTTAATTTGTAAGCTAAATTTAAATGCCTTATTGAACTCTATCCTTATCTTTTAAAGTTGCTATGGGAAATTATATTCATATTGTACATCAATGTTAATTAATAATCATAATAAGCATAACCACTTATATCTAGCTGATACAACTCCTTCAGTTAAGTCTAAACAGAATATAAAAGAATGTCATAAGGTTGTTAAAATACATCGAATGATTATGTCGCGATATCTCTTGGTGTAACGGTGGCACATTCTAAGATTAGAACTACATAACTACATATATACTCATGCTTGTTTAGAGATAACCGTTCGCTTTGAAACACATCCACATCCACGCCACAATGGCGTCCGTCCGTCAATCCGTTCGGATTTCCTTTTTCCGGATATTACTCTGTCACTTATTGTGTGATTTTCAAATAACTCGTCGCAAATGTTCACCATGGTGCGACGGTGTGTCACGCGCAAGGCCAATGTCTATAGCTTAAATGTAAAGATCTCACTTGGAAGTCAAACGTCAAAAATGGGTCTAAAACATATAGTCTGGAATATTACAATGTCATTTATTGGGGGGGGGGATTTTCAAATTAATAGGCACAAACGTTCACCATGATCTGACTAAGTCACACTCAAGACCAGTGTCAGAAGCTCAAAGGACAAGGATACATTTGTGATTTTGTCAAGGCCATCACTCCTTCATTAATTGGTGAATTGTCAAACTTACGGGTCAATATAAAAAAACGGCTCTAAACATCTTCACAAAAATATTAAACTGTTATTTATTGTGCGATTATCAAATTACTAGACATAAATGTTCACTATGAAGAGATGGCGTGTGGTGCACAAGACTCGTGTACGTAGCTCAAAGGTTAAAACAGTCTAAAACATCTTTTCCAGAATGTACCGCTGTCATTTATCGCGGGATAATTGAAATTGCTTGGCACATTATAAGCGGCGTCTAATATTGAATAATTGTGGAGAAGGAAAAGGCAATTCACAAATCGGAACTTCACCAGACAGACACAAACAAACCAAAATGGAATAAAAGAGTCAACACATACAGGGATAAGTGTATTTGCATATACTTTTCAAGTACATGTATATTGAGGTTTTCAGGACTATTGCATTTCAGAACTTTACCATAAGCATGCGCATTGTTGTATTTAATTCAGTCCTATGGTTTGATAACCTCTCCTGTTTTCTTAAGTATGAATTTGTGGGCTACCTCATTCAAAAAATGATATTGTTTACGTTTTATAATAACGTCAAAGCATTTACTACCTGCGCCATAATTGTAACCGATCATGTTATATGTAATGACGTAGATTTTCTTTTGGTTACGGATGTTCTAATGAGCATTGTAGTCCTGGTGCTAATGTTACTATATGTGGAGATACACGAAATATATTAGACGTACATTTTGGGTTGCAAGACCGACGGTTTCTCGTTTCTCGTAAGGCGCAATTATTTGAGTTATGTTAAGTAAAACCGATTGAAGATATCTAGAATTATGTCATTACTCACTGAAAGTTGTTTCAAGGTAAAGTTGAGTTATATGCTTTAATGTATCAAAATACCATGTTATTTACAGCGATTTGGTGAGTATGCAACAGAACATTTTTTAAGGACTGCAATGTTCTGCGATCAACAAATTATTTCAATTTAACGTTTTTTTGTGTGCTGTGTGTATAGCAAATAGTCGTTTTAAAAGTGAACATGGTTGAAGAAAATAACGTTTATATTATTGGTAATGATTCAAATGAACAAGTTATGATGTTCAAGGACGTATATTTGTTTAAATAATTGGATAATTACCGTATCGACCTGAACCCTGATCAGTTCGTGTATGTGCACGCTTTGACACATGATAAATTAAAAGTTTATTTCTCGAATAAATTATTCTTAGTTACTGTATCAATGCAAATACACAATTATATTTGAAACATCGCTCTCTGATTTAAAATAACACCATTTCTCGAAGACATGGACGTGGCTGGAATATAATTTACCATTAGGTAAAACGCATTGACTCATTTTGTGAATATTTACAAATATCTTGGTTCGTGATTATATATCTACGTTCTGTATGATTCACATGCATCTCCAATATAAAATGTAAACATGGCAGAAGGGCAAACAATCATAAACGAAGCTAAAAACGAAGGGTTGTGTCGAAGACGAGTCTCATGTTTAACTGTTTGTCCTCTATATCATAATTTTAGGACACTAATATTCCATGATATAATATATACGGATGAATATTATGATATGATGAATACGAGTGATAAACTTGTTTATCTCATTCAATATTGTCAAAATATTACAAAACTTTTGACAAAAAATATTTTTGACAATAAATTTATAACAACTAACCTGTATAGACCCTAATTCGCATGATGTATTAAACTTCCAACGAAAACTGCCATTTTAAAGTAAATGGTAATATGTCATTGAACTTTTAATATAGATAATGATTAACATTACCTCTTAAAATTACGAATTTCGGATTCATCGACTATTTTGAAAAACAATCCACAACATGCAGCCTCAATTATTGAATAAAATGCATTTGAAACTAACGACAGTCTGATGCCGACAAGTACATTAGTAATTACGAAAGTATGATATAGTGTAACTTGTTACATAGCCACGGGTATTTAATAATAACTACATACCTGTCGTTTTTGCATGCGTGGACAGGATGTAAAACAACATGTTAACATATTTTGAGCGTGGAAAATTAATAGAAATAGTTTACGAGATGTTTCGCTATAAAGGAAATACAATTGTTTAAATAATTGGATACTTACTCTAAAAGGCTGAAATAAAAGAAAATACAAATATATCAGTTACTGTATGTGCACTATATGACACAAGACAAACTAAAAGTTTATTTCTGGAAGACATGATTCGTAATGAATGTATAAATGCAAATACACAACTATTTTGGAAATTCGGTCACTGATTTAAAAGAACAACTTTTTTCGAGAAGACACATGAACGTGGTTGGTACAAGAAGTGAATTTTATGTGATGATTATAATTTACCATTAGGCTAAACGTAGTGACTTATTTTGTGAATATTTTGGTTCGTTTAATGCACCCACTTAAGCCCAAATAGAAATTCGAACATTGCAAATAATGTCAGACCCTTAACCGCACATAACCATCTTAATTGTGAAATATTACAACTATGCAATTTGTTTCGTAATAGGCACATGTATTTACATAATTCATCGGTGTATTATTATTGCAATTACCCGCCATGAAAATGACATACAGTACAACGTATTTACAGAAAAGTGATTATATATCTACCTTCTGTA
>JASFXZ010000016.1:17902442-17917138 GCA_032209605.1 Mactromeris polynyma
TTGTATTAGAAGGATGTTTGTGGCCGATGATGATATTAGATATTGATATGGTTGTTAAATAATTATGATGGTTACAGGCCTCATGATAATGATGATAATGGTGATGATGATGACGATGATGATGATGTTTGTTGAGATTGTTGAAAAATATTTGTTACTGTTTGGCTATAGTCATGAAGTTGCATATGTATTAATTTCACTAATGTGAGCGATACTGATGATGATGTTTGATGATTATGAAACTGATGTTGATGATGCTGATGATGATTGGTGTTGACATTTTTGAAACATATATGTTAATTTTTGACTCAATGCCCGGCCCCCCTTGCCAGGGTTTGTAAAAGACATTTATATACCATGCATGCATTTGAAGGACAGTGTCCTAGCTACATTTTAAGACATCATGTATAATTATAGGACACGGAGAAGTTACTTGCGTCAGTACTGTAGTACGACTTGATGCCTTTAATGTCGAATATTTCTATCAAAACAAAGGGAGACAAATCTTACAGATTTATTTATGATAAGGCAAAAGTTGTTCCTCTTGTTCACTTGACGCTAAAAATTATGAAGCTATTTTTAGTAACATCGATTACTCACCATAACTCTCACGCCCTGAACGTAAATTCGGTAACCCTTACTCTTACCCCTTTACACACCATAACTCTGAACTTGACGGGTAACACAGGGTAACCCTCGGTAACCCAGTTGATGATCTTGCTAAAAAAATGGTAACCCAGGGTAACCCAGTTTAGAAGTCGGTAACCCTTACTCTTACCCCTTTACACACCATAACTCTGAACTTGACGGGTAACACAGGGTAACCCCAGTTACCCCCTCGGTAACCCAGTTGACGATCTTGCTAAAAAAATGGTAACCCAGGGTAACCCAGTTTGGAAAGTCGGTAACCCTTACTCTTACCCCTTTACACACCATAACTCTGAACTTGACGGGTAACACAGGGTAACCCTCGGTAACCCAGTTGATGATCTTGCTAAAAAAATGGTAACCCAGGGTAACCCAGTTGATGATCTTGCTAAAAAAATGGTAACCCAGGGTAACCCAGGGTAACCCTCGGTAACCCAGTTGATGATCTTGCTAAAAAAATGGTAACCCAGGGTAACCCAGTTGATGATCTTGCTAAAAAAATGGTAACCCAGGGTAACCCAGGGTAACCCTCGGTAACCCAGTTGATGATCTTGCTAAAAAAATGGTAACCCTCGGTAACCCAGTTGATGATCTTGCTAAAAAAATGGTAACCCAGGGTAACCCAGGGTAACCCTCGGTAACCCAGTTGATGATCTTGCTAAAAAAATGGTAACCCAGGGTAACCCAGTTGATGATCTTGCTAAAAAAATGGTAACCCAGGGTAACCCAGGGTAACACTCGGTAACCCAGTTGATGATCTTGCTAAAAAAATGGTAACCCAGGGTAACCCAGTTTAGAAGTCGGTAACCCTTACTCTTACCCCTTTACACACCATAACTCTGAACTTGACGGGTAACACAGGGTAACCCCAGTTACCCCCTCGGTAACCCAGTTGACGATCTTGCTAAAAAAATGGTAACCCAGGGTAACCCAGTTTGGAAAGTCGGTAACCCTTACTCTTACCCCTTTACACACCATAACTCTGAACTTGACGGGTAACACAGGGTAACCCTCGGTAACCCAGTTGATGATCTTGCTAAAAAAATGGTAACCCAGGGTAACCCAGTTTGGAAAGTCGGTAACCCTTACTCTTACCCCTTTACACACCATAACTCTGAACTTGACGGGTAACACAGGGTAACCCCAGTTACCCCCTCGGTAACCCAGTTGACGATCTTGCTAAAAAAATGGTAACCCAGGGTAACCCAGTTTGGAAAGTCGGTAACCCTTACTCTTACCCCTTTACACACCATAACTCTGAACTTGACGGGTAACACAGGGTAACCCTCGGTAACCCAGTTGATGATCTTGCTAAAAAAATGGTAACCCAGGGTAACCCAGTTTAGAAGTCGGTAACCCTTACTCTTACCCCTTTACACACCATAACTCTGAACTTGACGGGTAACACAGGGTAACCCCAGTTACCCCCTCGGTAACCCAGTTGACGATCTTGCTAAAAAAATGGTAACCCAGGGTAACCCAGTTTGGAAAGTCGGTAACCCTTACTCTTACCCCTTTACACACCATAACTCTGAACTTGACGGGTAACACAGGGTAACCCTCGGTAACCCAGTTGATGATCTTGCTAAAAAAATGGTAACCCAGGGTAACCCAGTTTAGAAGTCGGTAACCCTTACTCTTACCCCTTTACACACCATAACTCTGAACTTGACGGGTAACACAGGGTAACCCCAGTTACCCCCTCGGTAACCCAGTTGACGATCTTGCTAAAAAAATGGTAACCCAGGGTAACCCAGTTTGGAAAGTCGGTAACCCTTACTCTTACCCCTTTACACACCATAACTCTGAACTTGACGGGTAACACAGGGTAACCCTCGGTAACCCAGTTGATGATCTTGCTAAAAAAATGGTAACCCAGGGTAACCCAGTTTAGAAGTCGGTAACCCTTACTCTTACCCCTTTACACACCATAACTCTGAACTTGACGGGTAACACAGGGTAACCCCAGTTACCCCCTCGGTAACCCAGTTGACGATCTTGCTAAAAAAATGGTAACCCAGGGTAACCCAGTTTGGAAAGTCGGTAACCCTTACTCTTACCCCTTTACACACCATAACTCTGAACTTGACGGGTAACACAGGGTAACCCTCGGTAACCCAGTTGATGATCTTGCTAAAAAAATGGTAACCCAGGGTAACCCAGTTTAGAAGTCGGTAACCCTTACTCTTACCCCTTTACACACCATAACTCTGAACTTGACGGGTAACACAGGGTAACCCCAGTTACCCCCTCGGTAACCCAGTTGACGATCTTGCTAAAAAAATGGTAACCCAGGGTAACCCAGTTTGGAAAGTCGGTAACCCTTACTCTTACCCCTTTACACACCATAACTCTGAACTTGACGGGTAACACAGGGTAACCCTCGGTAACCCAGTTGATGATCTTGCTAAAAAAATGGTAACCCAGGGTAACCCAGTGGGGGGTTAGGGTTAGGGGGTTAGGGTTAGGGTTAGGGGGTTGGGTTAGGGTTAGGGTTAGGGTTAGGGTTAGGGTTAGGGTTAGGGTTAGGGTTAGGGTTAGGGTTAGGGGGGGGGTTAGGGTTAGGGTTAGGGTTAGGGTTAGGGTTAGGGTTAGGGTTAGGGGGGGTTGGGGGGGGGGTTGGGGTTAGGGTAGGGACCAAATGACGAAAGTGAGGAAAAGTTTTGAGGAATTTTGTAAACAAACATCACGTGACAGATGAGGATGGATTTTGATTGGTTAGAAATAACATTTGACTCAAAGAAGTCATGTGATCATTTGAAATTTTTCAAATATGGTAATGTACCTGTTGTATGTGTTTTGCAGCTTCTGATTGGTTGAAAACGTCACGTGTTTATAATGCTGCGTGCGCATTCACCATTTTCCCGACATACACCTGTGATTTTGTCTACCTGTTGGCCATATAATATATGTATATGTTCACCCTTGCACCACGTTGAGGTCGATAGACTTGGCAAGGGGTGGGCCAGTCGATTACCGGCCCTGAATCAAACGGAATCAATGGAGCTCAACAACATAATCAAAGGAGCTATGAATCATGAAATGAAAAGAAAACTACTTAACAAGAGAACAAAAACAAAACAAACACATCCCATAATCCGGATGTCCCCCCCTTTTAGGCGACCCCATGCTGACTATCATCTGATGGCGATGAAGGTGGTGCATGTGGATGGGCATTCTGATCCTCCGGGGATTCATCCGTCAACAGTTTGAAGTAAATCGAGGCATTGATAAGGAAATCAATGACCCGATTCACTTCATTTTGTTGCCAAAATCCGAACCCCGGATAACCAACAACCTCCACCTCCGCCACCTCCATTATCCACTGAGTCACAAAGCCGTCCAAAGTAGGGAAATCCCTTACTCGGACCAGAATAATAGCAGTTGGAGAGTCCATGATTGCACGTCTGTTCTCAACGAAAGCTGATTAAAGAATGACAATTTTGACATGCAAAGATAGCGAATTTTTTAGATATATTTTTATTTGAACGGTAAGTGATTTAAAACTAATTCAAATATTGTATTAGAAGGATGTTTGTGGCCGATGATGATATTAGATATTGATATGGTTGTTAAATAATTATGATGGTTACAGGCCTCATGATAATGATGATAATGGTGATGATGATGACGATGATGATGATGTTTGTTGAGATTGTTGAAAAATATTTGTTACTGTTTGGCTATAGTCATGAAGTTGCATATGTATTAATTTCACTAATGTGAGCGATACTGATGATGATGTTTGATGATTATGAAACTGATGTTGATGATGCTGATGATGATTGGTGTTGACATTTTTGAAACATATATGTTAATTTTTGACTCAATGCCCGGCCCCCCTTGCCAGGGTTTGTAAAAGACATTTATATACCATGCATGCATTTGAAGGACAGTGTCCTAGCTACATTTTAAGACATCATGTATAATTATAGGACACGGAGAAGTTACTTGCGTCAGTACTGTAGTACGACTTGATGCCTTTAATGTCGAATATTTCTATCAAAACAAAGGGAGACAAATCTTACAGATTTATTTATGATAAGGCAAAAGTTGTTCCTCTTGTTCACTTGACGCTAAAAATTATGAAGCTATTTTTAGTAACATCGATTACTCACCATAACTCTCACGCCCTGAACGTAAATTCGGTAACCCTTACTCTTACCCCTTTACACACCATAACTCTGAACTTGACGGGTAACACAGGGTAACCCTCGGTAACCCAGTTGATGATCTTGCTAAAAAAATGGTAACCCAGGGTAACCCAGTTTAGAAGTCGGTAACCCTTACTCTTACCCCTTTACACACCATAACTCTGAACTTGACGGGTAACACAGGGTAACCCCAGTTACCCCCTCGGTAACCCAGTTGACGATCTTGCTAAAAAAATGGTAACCCAGGGTAACCCAGTTTGGAAAGTCGGTAACCCTTACTCTTACCCCTTTACACACCATAACTCTGAACTTGACGGGTAACACAGGGTAACCCTCGGTAACCCAGTTGATGATCTTGCTAAAAAAATGGTAACCCAGGGTAACCCAGTTGATGATCTTGCTAAAAAAATGGTAACCCAGGGTAACCCAGGGTAACCCTCGGTAACCCAGTTGATGATCTTGCTAAAAAAATGGTAACCCAGGGTAACCCAGTTGATGATCTTGCTAAAAAAATGGTAACCCAGGGTAACCCAGGGTAACCCTCGGTAACCCAGTTGATGATCTTGCTAAAAAAATGGTAACCCTCGGTAACCCAGTTGATGATCTTGCTAAAAAAATGGTAACCCAGGGTAACCCAGGGTAACCCTCGGTAACCCAGTTGATGATCTTGCTAAAAAAATGGTAACCCAGGGTAACCCAGTTGATGATCTTGCTAAAAAAATGGTAACCCAGGGTAACCCAGGGTAACACTCGGTAACCCAGTTGATGATCTTGCTAAAAAAATGGTAACCCAGGGTAACCCAGTTTAGAAGTCGGTAACCCTTACTCTTACCCCTTTACACACCATAACTCTGAACTTGACGGGTAACACAGGGTAACCCCAGTTACCCCCTCGGTAACCCAGTTGACGATCTTGCTAAAAAAATGGTAACCCAGGGTAACCCAGTTTGGAAAGTCGGTAACCCTTACTCTTACCCCTTTACACACCATAACTCTGAACTTGACGGGTAACACAGGGTAACCCTCGGTAACCCAGTTGATGATCTTGCTAAAAAAATGGTAACCCAGGGTAACCCAGTTTGGAAAGTCGGTAACCCTTACTCTTACCCCTTTACACACCATAACTCTGAACTTGACGGGTAACACAGGGTAACCCCAGTTACCCCCTCGGTAACCCAGTTGACGATCTTGCTAAAAAAATGGTAACCCAGGGTAACCCAGTTTGGAAAGTCGGTAACCCTTACTCTTACCCCTTTACACACCATAACTCTGAACTTGACGGGTAACACAGGGTAACCCTCGGTAACCCAGTTGATGATCTTGCTAAAAAAATGGTAACCCAGGGTAACCCAGTTTAGAAGTCGGTAACCCTTACTCTTACCCCTTTACACACCATAACTCTGAACTTGACGGGTAACACAGGGTAACCCCAGTTACCCCCTCGGTAACCCAGTTGACGATCTTGCTAAAAAAATGGTAACCCAGGGTAACCCAGTTTGGAAAGTCGGTAACCCTTACTCTTACCCCTTTACACACCATAACTCTGAACTTGACGGGTAACACAGGGTAACCCTCGGTAACCCAGTTGATGATCTTGCTAAAAAAATGGTAACCCAGGGTAACCCAGTTTAGAAGTCGGTAACCCTTACTCTTACCCCTTTACACACCATAACTCTGAACTTGACGGGTAACACAGGGTAACCCCAGTTACCCCCTCGGTAACCCAGTTGACGATCTTGCTAAAAAAATGGTAACCCAGGGTAACCCAGTTTGGAAAGTCGGTAACCCTTACTCTTACCCCTTTACACACCATAACTCTGAACTTGACGGGTAACACAGGGTAACCCTCGGTAACCCAGTTGATGATCTTGCTAAAAAAATGGTAACCCAGGGTAACCCAGTTTAGAAGTCGGTAACCCTTACTCTTACCCCTTTACACACCATAACTCTGAACTTGACGGGTAACACAGGGTAACCCCAGTTACCCCCTCGGTAACCCAGTTGACGATCTTGCTAAAAAAATGGTAACCCAGGGTAACCCAGTTTGGAAAGTCGGTAACCCTTACTCTTACCCCTTTACACACCATAACTCTGAACTTGACGGGTAACACAGGGTAACCCTCGGTAACCCAGTTGATGATCTTGCTAAAAAAATGGTAACCCAGGGTAACCCAGTTTAGAAGTCGGTAACCCTTACTCTTACCCCTTTACACACCATAACTCTGAACTTGACGGGTAACACAGGGTAACCCCAGTTACCCCCTCGGTAACCCAGTTGACGATCTTGCTAAAAAAATGGTAACCCAGGGTAACCCAGTTTGGAAAGTCGGTAACCCTTACTCTTACCCCTTTACACACCATAACTCTGAACTTGACGGGTAACACAGGGTAACCCTCGGTAACCCAGTTGATGATCTTGCTAAAAAAATGGTAACCCAGGGTAACCCAGTGGGGGGTTAGGGTTAGGGGGTTAGGGTTAGGGTTAGGGGGTTGGGTTAGGGTTAGGGTTAGGGTTAGGGTTAGGGTTAGGGTTAGGGTTAGGGTTAGGGTTAGGGTTAGGGGGGGGGTTAGGGTTAGGGTTAGGGTTAGGGTTAGGGTTAGGGTTAGGGTTAGGGGGGGTTGGGGGGGGGGTTGGGGTTAGGGTAGGGACCAAATGACGAAAGTGAGGAAAAGTTTTGAGGAATTTTGTAAACAAACATCACGTGACAGATGAGGATGGATTTTGATTGGTTAGAAATAACATTTGACTCAAAGAAGTCATGTGATCATTTGAAATTTTTCAAATATGGTAATGTACCTGTTGTATGTGTTTTGCAGCTTCTGATTGGTTGAAAACGTCACGTGTTTATAATGCTGCGTGCGCATTCACCATTTTCCCGACATACACCTGTGATTTTGTCTACCTGTTGGCCATATAATATATGTATATGTTCACCCTTGCACCACGTTGAGGTCGATAGACTTGGCAAGGGGTGGGCCAGTCGATTACCGGCCCTGAATCAAACGGAATCAATGGAGCTCAACAACATAATCAAAGGAGCTATGAATCATGAAATGAAAAGAAAACTACTTAACAAGAGAACAAAAACAAAACAAACACATCCCATAATCCGGATGTCCCCCCCTTTTAGGCGACCCCATGCTGACTATCATCTGATGGCGATGAAGGTGGTGCATGTGGATGGGCATTCTGATCCTCCGGGGATTCATCCGTCAACAGTTTGAAGTAAATCGAGGCATTGATAAGGAAATCAATGACCCGATTCACTTCATTTTGTTGCCAAAATCCGAACCCCGGATAACCAACAACCTCCACCTCCGCCACCTCCATTATCCACTGAGTCACAAAGCCGTCCAAAGTAGGGAAATCCCTTACTCGGACCAGAATAATAGCAGTTGGAGAGTCCATGATTGCACGTCTGTTCTCAACGAAAGCTGATTAAAGAATGACAATTTTGACATGCAAAGATAGCGAATTTTTTAGATATATTTTTATTTGAACGGTAAGTGATTTAAAACTAATTCAAATATTGTATTAGAAGGATGTTTGTGGCCGATGATGATATTAGATATTGATATGGTTGTTAAATAATTATGATGGTTACAGGCCTCATGATAATGATGATAATGGTGATGATGATGACGATGATGATGATGTTTGTTGAGATTGTTGAAAAATATTTGTTACTGTTTGGCTATAGTCATGAAGTTGCATATGTATTAATTTCACTAATGTGAGCGATACTGATGATGATGTTTGATGATTATGAAACTGATGTTGATGATGCTGATGATGATTGGTGTTGACATTTTTGAAACATATATGTTAATTTTTGACTCAATGCCCGGCCCCCCTTGCCAGGGTTTGTAAAAGACATTTATATACCATGCATGCATTTGAAGGACAGTGTCCTAGCTACATTTTAAGACATCATGTATAATTATAGGACACGGAGAAGTTACTTGCGTCAGTACTGTAGTACGACTTGATGCCTTTAATGTCGAATATTTCTATCAAAACAAAGGGAGACAAATCTTACAGATTTATTTATGATAAGGCAAAAGTTGTTCCTCTTGTTCACTTGACGCTAAAAATTATGAAGCTATTTTTAGTAACATCGATTACTCACCATAACTCTCACGCCCTGAACGTAAATTCGGTAACCCTTACTCTTACCCCTTTACACACCATAACTCTGAACTTGACGGGTAACACAGGGTAACCCTCGGTAACCCAGTTGATGATCTTGCTAAAAAAATGGTAACCCAGGGTAACCCAGTTTAGAAGTCGGTAACCCTTACTCTTACCCCTTTACACACCATAACTCTGAACTTGACGGGTAACACAGGGTAACCCCAGTTACCCCCTCGGTAACCCAGTTGACGATCTTGCTAAAAAAATGGTAACCCAGGGTAACCCAGTTTGGAAAGTCGGTAACCCTTACTCTTACCCCTTTACACACCATAACTCTGAACTTGACGGGTAACACAGGGTAACCCTCGGTAACCCAGTTGATGATCTTGCTAAAAAAATGGTAACCCAGGGTAACCCAGTTGATGATCTTGCTAAAAAAATGGTAACCCAGGGTAACCCAGGGTAACCCTCGGTAACCCAGTTGATGATCTTGCTAAAAAAATGGTAACCCAGGGTAACCCAGTTGATGATCTTGCTAAAAAAATGGTAACCCAGGGTAACCCAGGGTAACCCTCGGTAACCCAGTTGATGATCTTGCTAAAAAAATGGTAACCCTCGGTAACCCAGTTGATGATCTTGCTAAAAAAATGGTAACCCAGGGTAACCCAGGGTAACCCTCGGTAACCCAGTTGATGATCTTGCTAAAAAAATGGTAACCCAGGGTAACCCAGTTGATGATCTTGCTAAAAAAATGGTAACCCAGGGTAACCCAGGGTAACACTCGGTAACCCAGTTGATGATCTTGCTAAAAAAATGGTAACCCAGGGTAACCCAGTTTAGAAGTCGGTAACCCTTACTCTTACCCCTTTACACACCATAACTCTGAACTTGACGGGTAACACAGGGTAACCCCAGTTACCCCCTCGGTAACCCAGTTGACGATCTTGCTAAAAAAATGGTAACCCAGGGTAACCCAGTTTGGAAAGTCGGTAACCCTTACTCTTACCCCTTTACACACCATAACTCTGAACTTGACGGGTAACACAGGGTAACCCTCGGTAACCCAGTTGATGATCTTGCTAAAAAAATGGTAACCCAGGGTAACCCAGTTTGGAAAGTCGGTAACCCTTACTCTTACCCCTTTACACACCATAACTCTGAACTTGACGGGTAACACAGGGTAACCCCAGTTACCCCCTCGGTAACCCAGTTGACGATCTTGCTAAAAAAATGGTAACCCAGGGTAACCCAGTTTGGAAAGTCGGTAACCCTTACTCTTACCCCTTTACACACCATAACTCTGAACTTGACGGGTAACACAGGGTAACCCTCGGTAACCCAGTTGATGATCTTGCTAAAAAAATGGTAACCCAGGGTAACCCAGTTTAGAAGTCGGTAACCCTTACTCTTACCCCTTTACACACCATAACTCTGAACTTGACGGGTAACACAGGGTAACCCCAGTTACCCCCTCGGTAACCCAGTTGACGATCTTGCTAAAAAAATGGTAACCCAGGGTAACCCAGTTTGGAAAGTCGGTAACCCTTACTCTTACCCCTTTACACACCATAACTCTGAACTTGACGGGTAACACAGGGTAACCCTCGGTAACCCAGTTGATGATCTTGCTAAAAAAATGGTAACCCAGGGTAACCCAGTTTAGAAGTCGGTAACCCTTACTCTTACCCCTTTACACACCATAACTCTGAACTTGACGGGTAACACAGGGTAACCCCAGTTACCCCCTCGGTAACCCAGTTGACGATCTTGCTAAAAAAATGGTAACCCAGGGTAACCCAGTTTGGAAAGTCGGTAACCCTTACTCTTACCCCTTTACACACCATAACTCTGAACTTGACGGGTAACACAGGGTAACCCTCGGTAACCCAGTTGATGATCTTGCTAAAAAAATGGTAACCCAGGGTAACCCAGTTTAGAAGTCGGTAACCCTTACTCTTACCCCTTTACACACCATAACTCTGAACTTGACGGGTAACACAGGGTAACCCCAGTTACCCCCTCGGTAACCCAGTTGACGATCTTGCTAAAAAAATGGTAACCCAGGGTAACCCAGTTTGGAAAGTCGGTAACCCTTACTCTTACCCCTTTACACACCATAACTCTGAACTTGACGGGTAACACAGGGTAACCCTCGGTAACCCAGTTGATGATCTTGCTAAAAAAATGGTAACCCAGGGTAACCCAGTTTAGAAGTCGGTAACCCTTACTCTTACCCCTTTACACACCATAACTCTGAACTTGACGGGTAACACAGGGTAACCCCAGTTACCCCCTCGGTAACCCAGTTGACGATCTTGCTAAAAAAATGGTAACCCAGGGTAACCCAGTTTGGAAAGTCGGTAACCCTTACTCTTACCCCTTTACACACCATAACTCTGAACTTGACGGGTAACACAGGGTAACCCTCGGTAACCCAGTTGATGATCTTGCTAAAAAAATGGTAACCCAGGGTAACCCAGTGGGGGGTTAGGGTTAGGGGGTTAGGGTTAGGGTTAGGGGGTTGGGTTAGGGTTAGGGTTAGGGTTAGGGTTAGGGTTAGGGTTAGGGTTAGGGTTAGGGTTAGGGTTAGGGGGGGGGTTAGGGTTAGGGTTAGGGTTAGGGTTAGGGTTAGGGTTAGGGTTAGGGGGGGTTGGGGGGGGGGTTGGGGTTAGGGTAGGGACCAAATGACGAAAGTGAGGAAAAGTTTTGAGGAATTTTGTAAACAAACATCACGTGACAGATGAGGATGGATTTTGATTGGTTAGAAATAACATTTGACTCAAAGAAGTCATGTGATCATTTGAAATTTTTCAAATATGGTAATGTACCTGTTGTATGTGTTTTGCAGCTTCTGATTGGTTGAAAACGTCACGTGTTTATAATGCTGCGTGCGCATTCACCATTTTCCCGACATACACCTGTGATTTTGTCTACCTGTTGGCCATATAATATATGTATATGTTCACCCTTGCACCACGTTGAGGTCGATAGACTTGGCAAGGGGTGGGCCAGTCGATTACCGGCCCTGAATCAAACGGAATCAATGGAGCTCAACAACATAATCAAAGGAGCTATGAATCATGAAATGAAAAGAAAACTACTTAACAAGAGAACAAAAACAAAACAAACACATCCCATAATCCGGATGTCCCCCCCTTTTAGGCGACCCCATGCTGACTATCATCTGATGGCGATGAAGGTGGTGCATGTGGATGGGCATTCTGATCCTCCGGGGATTCATCCGTCAACAGTTTGAAGTAAATCGAGGCATTGATAAGGAAATCAATGACCCGATTCACTTCATTTTGTTGCCAAAATCCGAACCCCGGATAACCAACAACCTCCACCTCCGCCACCTCCATTATCCACTGAGTCACAAAGCCGTCCAAAGTAGGGAAATCCCTTACTCGGACCAGAATAATAGCAGTTGGAGAGTCCATGATTGCACGTCTGTTCTCAACGAAAGCTGATTAAAGAATGACAATTTTGACATGCAAAGATAGCGAATTTTTTAGATATATTTTTATTTGAACGGTAAGTGATTTAAAACTAATTCAAATATTGTATTAGAAGGATGTTTGTGGCCGATGATGATATTAGATATTGATATGGTTGTTAAATAATTATGATGGTTACAGGCCTCATGATAATGATGATAATGGTGATGATGATGACGATGATGATGATGTTTGTTGAGATTGTTGAAAAATATTTGTTACTGTTTGGCTATAGTCATGAAGTTGCATATGTATTAATTTCACTAATGTGAGCGATACTGATGATGATGTTTGATGATTATGAAACTGATGTTGATGATGCTGATGATGATTGGTGTTGACATTTTTGAAACATATATGTTAATTTTTGACTCAATGCCCGGCCCCCCTTGCCAGGGTTTGTAAAAGACATTTATATACCATGCATGCATTTGAAGGACAGTGTCCTAGCTACATTTTAAGACATCATGTATAATTATAGGACACGGAGAAGTTACTTGCGTCAGTACTGTAGTACGACTTGATGCCTTTAATGTCGAATATTTCTATCAAAACAAAGGGAGACAAATCTTACAGATTTATTTATGATAAGGCAAAAGTTGTTCCTCTTGTTCACTTGACGCTAAAAATTATGAAGCTATTTTTAGTAACATCGATTACTCACCATAACTCTCACGCCCTGAACGTAAATTCGGTAACCCTTACTCTTACCCCTTTACACACCATAACTCTGAACTTGACGGGTAACACAGGGTAACCCTCGGTAACCCAGTTGATGATCTTGCTAAAAAAATGGTAACCCAGGGTAACCCAGTTTAGAAGTCGGTAACCCTTACTCTTACCCCTTTACACACCATAACTCTGAACTTGACGGGTAACACAGGGTAACCCCAGTTACCCCCTCGGTAACCCAGTTGACGATCTTGCTAAAAAAATGGTAACCCAGGGTAACCCAGTTTGGAAAGTCGGTAACCCTTACTCTTACCCCTTTACACACCATAACTCTGAACTTGACGGGTAACACAGGGTAACCCTCGGTAACCCAGTTGATGATCTTGCTAAAAAAATGGTAACCCAGGGTAACCCAGTTGATGATCTTGCTAAAAAAATGGTAACCCAGGGTAACCCAGGGTAACCCTCGGTAACCCAGTTGATGATCTTGCTAAAAAAATGGTAACCCAGGGTAACCCAGTTGATGATCTTGCTAAAAAAATGGTAACCCAGGGTAACCCAGGGTAACCCTCGGTAACCCAGTTGATGATCTTGCTAAAAAAATGGTAACCCTCGGTAACCCAGTTGATGATCTTGCTAAAAAAATGGTAACCCAGGGTAACCCAGGGTAACCCTCGGTAACCCAGTTGATGATCTTGCTAAAAAAATGGTAACCCAGGGTAACCCAGTTGATGATCTTGCTAAAAAAATGGTAACCCAGGGTAACCCAGGGTAACACTCGGTAACCCAGTTGATGATCTTGCTAAAAAAATGGTAACCCAGGGTAACCCAGTTTAGAAGTCGGTAACCCTTACTCTTACCCCTTTACACACCATAACTCTGAACTTGACGGGTAACACAGGGTAACCCCAGTTACCCCCTCGGTAACCCAGTTGACGATCTTGCTAAAAAAATGGTAACCCAGGGTAACCCAGTTTGGAAAGTCGGTAACCCTTACTCTTACCCCTTTACACACCATAACTCTGAACTTGACGGGTAACACAGGGTAACCCTCGGTAACCCAGTTGATGATCTTGCTAAAAAAATGGTAACCCAGGGTAACCCAGTTTGGAAAGTCGGTAACCCTTACTCTTACCCCTTTACACACCATAACTCTGAACTTGACGGGTAACACAGGGTAACCCCAGTTACCCCCTCGGTAACCCAGTTGACGATCTTGCTAAAAAAATGGTAACCCAGGGTAACCCAGTTTGGAAAGTCGGTAACCCTTACTCTTACCCCTTTACACACCATAACTCTGAACTTGACGGGTAACACAGGGTAACCCTCGGTAACCCAGTTGATGATCTTGCTAAAAAAATGGTAACCCAGGGTAACCCAGTTTAGAAGTCGGTAACCCTTACTCTTACCCCTTTACACACCATAACTCTGAACTTGACGGGTAACACAGGGTAACCCCAGTTACCCCCTCGGTAACCCAGTTGACGATCTTGCTAAAAAAATGGTAACCCAGGGTAACCCAGTTTGGAAAGTCGGTAACCCTTACTCTTACCCCTTTACACACCATAACTCTGAACTTGACGGGTAACA
>JASFXZ010000160.1:0-79042 GCA_032209605.1 Mactromeris polynyma
TAATATTTCCATTATCTATATCATATATCAGATCAAATGGCAAATTTTAAAAAAGATTGACCGTCTAAAAAAAATTTTTTTCACATTTTTCATCAAAAAAATTATCAAGGAATTTTCGTTCAAAAGATCAGACCCCAAGGGTAAATAAAAGTCCTCTAACTCATTTATTTTTTAGACTTTTTGAACAAAGTTGGTATTTAAATATCTGGTAGACATTGTAAAATCAGAAATAAGACCATTTAATGCCAAAAAGCAAGTACATCAGTTTCCATGGTAAATTATACATAGAAACTTTTTGCAAAACAAAGGCATTTTGTGCTAACATAATATATCTTCCGTGGAAATAACATCACTAAAAAAAAAGAACGAAAAAAACTCAATCCAAATTTTCATTTTTATTTTTTTATTTTATCCATTGCAAGTTTAAATGAAAGATAAAAAAACAACTTCACCGTCTAGATTAAAAGTAACACAACCTCAAACATAACAATAGTGGATTTTTAAACAATAGTATGCACATATATTGAGTTCTTGGAACCCTTTTTTATTATCTTTCCTGTCTTTAAAAAGGAATGAAACAATACACGTTGATGTCATTTTACTCAATATGCCTACTTAAATGACAATAATGGTTTATTATTGATTTTTATACGAAATAAAATTACATTTAGGCCAATTTTATTAGCTCAAAAATATTTTCAAAAATACCACTTTTTGATTTAATTTTTTTTTTCTTTTTTAATATATTTCTAATAAAAAAATTGAATTTGCAGTAAAATTTAAAAACACTCACATTGCCTTACATTCAAATATATGAATATCATAACTACAATTGAGAAACCTTTAACTGACAAGACAGTGTGAAGTTTGGTGAAAAACAAAGGTGAAAAACAAGACACATACAGCGATGTTAGGTGAAAAATAGTCAATTTAACATAGTTAGTCATTTGGGTATTTAGTACCTGAAGTAAGCAATAAATGGAACACAATAATAGCAGTTCATATTAAATAAGTGACTAGATAACATAAAATTAGGCTCAGTGACATGGATAGATAATGATTATCAGATAAACAGGTTTGTCTCAGACTTTCTAGATAAATTCCTCTGTCGTACTCTTAGATAGAAGAGAGAAATGCTTAGAAAGATGCAAACAATACAATGTTTATCAATTGTTATAAAAACTTCTTCATGATCTTGAAAATGAAACCATCAAAAATGAGGTGTTCATAGTAGTTCATCTCTATTACATACTTGAAATAAAATAAATTGGCATAAAACAAAAACTAATAACAATACAAAATTGTTCCAAGCAATTCAAAGAAGTAATTTCACAAAAAGGAACATACTGTGAAACTAGAGAAATGTCAATTGCACTGAGATACTACATTAGGTGGGATGGTTTTGATCTCATGAGTTATATTTTTAATCTTGATGTAAATAACATGTGGAACTAATGTTAGACGCTATGATAACCTATACTATGTTGGTGTGCCTTGAAACCAAAATAAACAAACAAATAATAATGTGGGGACATGAAAAGACACATGCTGAACCAGGTAAACTAAAACGTCAGTTCTTTTCAAAATATACCCCAAGTTTTGGAATAGTTTCTTCCAGCACTTTTTTTGAGCTAGTGACTCGAGGGAGACCCTCAGAGTTTTTGGCAGTGAATACATTCCTTAGGCCATCTTCTCCACCACGGGAATAAATAAGTCGTAAATGAGCAAGTCTCAAACCAGATCCAGCAATGTTTTCTGCTGTAGGTCTCTTACATATACCTGAACTAACCAGAGGATCAAGGCTAGAGAGGTTAGCTGCCTTCTGATCCAAGAAACACATCTGGTTTGCAACAGCCGATGATTTAAAGCTGTGCAACAACAGATCTTTCTGGGGTAATTTAACAAAGTCAATTAACTGACCAAGTGCCACAACATCTGCTATCGCATTATGTGCATCATACTTTGTACCTAATAAGGATAACACAAGATCGGGTTGTGAGTGTGATTGCTTAGGATATAACTTCTTAAATACTGATAAGGAATCCAGACAAACAGACACTGGAAAACTGTCAAAAAGTCCAACAGTTTTTAGTGTAGAAATAAGAACAGGATAGTCAAAGCGACGTCCATTATGAGCCACTAAGCATATGTTCTGAAAGTTTTTCAGCCAAGTTATCCAGAGCTCAATTGCTGATCTCACTGGTTCAGGATGAATAGTTCCTCCATTGATTTTCATTACACCATTTACCATCGAGATCCCTGTGACATCAGTTGCCCCTGAACTGATTTGAATAGTTGGAAGGACATACGTATTGAAGGTCTTCCCAGTCTTTAGTTCTACTGCCGCTATTTGTGTGATTTGGGGCATAACCCTTCCTTCGACTGAAAACAACAAGAAGTCAGTGCAATACAAACTTACGTTTTACATATACCATGAAATGTCAACCATTGCTAGCAATAGCACAGCTTTAATGATTCTTACTTATTCAAACTGAACATATTGCTATATTGTAAGTAACCAGTGTACCAAATATCTGGAATTGGTTCAGTCAGACTCATGGCTAAGGTGTTAATTCACTCGCCTTGTAATTGATGGTCCTGGTTCAAATCTTGGTTGTAGCAGATCATACCCTTCATAACAATTTGACAAAATATGAAGTTATCTTATGTAACGCATATGTCCAAGAGAAAATTGCTTATAAAGCTCGTCAAACTCACACGGAGGAAAACAGTTGGTCTGATGTCGTTAACCAAAAAAATGATTTCCTAGATCAGCATATATATGTTTCAATAATAAAACATTAAATGCCAATGATTAAGATATATGAACAAATTGAAAAACTTACTTAGACCAGTAGTTTCTAAGTCAAATGTCATAAATGTTGCCTCTCCAGAAACAGAAACCGGTTTGAACGTGCCCTTTGCTACCGCATCTGGGACTTGTTCTGTGTCAACAGTTTGCTGGTGACCAATTCCTGTGAATTAATGAAAAGTTGTTATCTATTATTGATCTATATATATGAACGTGAATCTAAAACTGAAACACCATATTGACATATTGAAATAGTCATATATACATTCATTAGCAAGGAATAAGAATACAGTAAAATCAAATGTCCCATTACCAACTATAGACTGATAGCTACAACAAGCATTTATGTTTGTACTTTTGCACTCTATTTTGCATTGAAATAAACTTACATTTTCTAATTCTACAAATATTGAATGTGTGGTAGATAAAACTCTCACCTGATTGATATGTATCCCCTTCTAATGCCTCAAATGCACCCTGATTTATTGACCTTTCCTGTTTGAGGACTAGTCGTCTTCTTTTTGACGATGGCTGACAGGATTTTTGCTGTTTTTTACTCCGATGTTTCATACACTTCTCTGAGTGTTTGACAGTATGAATACCGGGCGAAAGTCCAAGCTTTGAGTAACCCTGTTCAAGAAATGAGATATGTCACTAAATAATCTACTAATGAGTGCAGACCCTCAATTCACATTCTGATTTTAGGATCTACACCTGTCAACTCACAAATAAAAATATTATTGACTGTTTTTATGCTAATTCAATAATGCCAAGACCAATCATAATTTAGATAGGCAACAATAGACAAGTATTTCTTATATTGACATAAAATACATAATATATATTAATATAAAGTGTTACACAACTACACTGCCATTTATATTACTGACAATTTAAAAAGCAAACCTTTATCAAAAACATTCTATAACAATTGTGAATGTACTAACAAACTTGTGAGCATTCTCAGTAATTAGTTTTAAAAGGTCTTACTTACCTAGCTTTTTCTTCTCCATCTTGAACCAAAAATCTGTCAAAGTGAACAACAACCTGAACATAAGAACCAGGAAATGCAACGTCAAACAAGGAACAAAAAACACATAAAAATTCAACATTTAAGAGTATATGAGGTGTGTCTCCAAGTAAATTTAGTTATGCAACCAGGAAGCAAAAGACAATTTGTCCAATTATCTAGTGACAAATGCTAGCTCATATATTCTTCTAATGAGGTATCTTGAACAAACAACAATAAACAAGGGTTTCACTTACTCATTTGGATAATTTGTAATTCATAGCCAAAGACCCCTCAATTATAAATGTGGTTGTCAAAATGTTTTGGTAGATTTATGGGTCAAATGAAACCACTGAGAAAATAAAAACAAACTAATTGTAACAATTTAGCCACTGTGTATATAATACTGGTCATTGTTTATTTTTTAGATAAAACACATCCAGTGCACAGAAACCAAGCATATAAAGTAACAGCAATAAATAACAAAAGTAACTGGCAAACAGTAACAATGAAAAAAGTATTACCTTAGATATATAATGTCTTCCTTCATTCACACAGGCTGCTGTAGCATGCACTCTATAATCCAGACTTCTGGTATTTCCATAGTGGTGACTCTTTGGCGCTCTTAAAGTCACTTCCTTGTTAGCATGCTCGCACTGCTGGCTCGAACCGAGGTCTACATACTGGTGAGCATTATTAGCCAGACGAGAAAATATTGGGGTAAGGCGCTCAAGGAGGACTTTGTCGTGCAATGGTGCCTTGTAGGGGAGACTTGTGTGGAGATATTTTATTCCAGGCGCTGGTCTCCTCAGGTATCCACAGAATCTCTCTTGGCACAAACTATGGTCACCGAACTGGTGTGGCAATATTGCCCTCAAGTTCTCCTCCATCCCAGAAGTGTTGCCCTGATTTTTAGCAAATGCATATTTAATACACTTTTCCAGATGATTTATCACTGTTTTGCTTATTTTCACACCCTTTTCAGCCTTTAATTGGTACAGACTTTTGGTGAAGTTTTTTACAACATGGTTTTTGTCATAGCGTTTTTTCATATTTATTTTCAAGTCCGATTTAAGTCTTGAAATTAAGGTATTATCTCCATCTCCCTCAAGATATTCTACAGGTGTCCCAGCTTCAATAAGCTCCCGAACTCCCTGAACCCCACTTGTTGCCTCCATGGCTCTGGCACTCCCCGAGTGATTTTTTACACACTTGTGATCACGGATCTTCTGCCCAGGACGCTTTCTTCGCCACCAACTACATACTCCACAAATACGGTGGCCAACAACAGTCTTGATAACCTTTTTCTGTCCTTTTGATGATTTGTTAGTACTCATGAAGAATGTATGTGCTGCAAATAGACAACATACAGTACAGTACATGAATGATGTTTTAATGCAATTGACTTAGTGTGTGTAGTATCTTGCATCCAGAATTGAAAGTCACTGGACCAGTACTGTATTTCTAGTGACACCATCTTGTTTCAATAATGCAGCATGAATAACATGGCAGTCAATATCAGTGCAATATTCACAGCTAACCAATGAAAATTATGGCACACATTCAGAGAAATGTGCATGGAAAATTCATGTAACCCACCATCACATGGTAATTGCTCCACGGACAATCAGGACTGCTTACACAGCTTTGACTTGAACTGTTATACATGAATAAATAAATAAATGTAGTCAATATACTTACAAGTGAGAGAGTCAAATCCTCTTTTGTGCCAGGCAGTATCCACTGCTGCAGACATTCCTGTTCTTGTTTGACATGGATATGTCAGCTTCACTCTAGATGTTGATGGACTAGTGGATGTATATGGGCGATGGAAGAGAGCCTTGGTGGTGCGTTTCTGTTCCACGGGGCTATAAAAACAATGGTTCAAAACTAAACTGTTGAATTAGAATTGCTAAATACAATAGCTAAATTGCCAATACAGAAATAGTATTAAATTTAAGAAGGAAAAACATACCATAAAAATTATTTCATACACTCGTCACATGTACTGAAACAAGGTTACCAATTCTATCATAACATGAATATACACAGAATTATCCTGGTACAGTATAACCTCTACAGAGCAACTCCCATTGGGAACACAAAATTTGGTTGTTGTAAAGAGGTTGTTGCTCTATAGAGGTAAAATTTAAAGTAAATTGTTACTTTGGGAAAAAATATTATGCTGCTTCAAAGAGGTTGTTGCTCTTTAGAAGGCCGCTTTAGATACGTTACATTATATACTTCAACCAGCATTCAGATTATTTATGAAATAATATTTTATAACATACCATTTAGAGCTAAGTTTTGAAGAGACTTCAAGTTTGGGTTCACTACTTGGATCATGGCTGGTGTCACTATCATCATCGAGGTCTGTCAAGTCATTATTGTTAGCCATGTCTTGCAATGTTAACCTGCATGTATAAAAGCAGCATTTATAAGTCAGTTTCTTACAAAAATATTTTATTAAAATCAGTTTGACCCTTTACTATTAGTTGGGGTCATATATGGACAATGATCATGTAAAGTTTGATGGACTTCTATTGTTCTACTTCTTGATTACTTGAAAGGAATCAATAAATGGATAATGACCAACTTGTAAACAGACTGACCAACATGTGTAAAGTATTCCTCCACATCTTTGGTAGAGGAAAAATGTTATAAGATATGTTTACATTAAAAACTTTACCTTAATGAAGGCGATTCACCCGGTAGTGGACAAACACCAAGATCTGATAAAATACCATCCATAGCCGTCTCAGCATCAATTGATTCCTGATTCGCAACTGCCCTGTAATGCAATTATTTTTTATTGAAGTATTCTTTCATGATGACCTGACATCTTGTAAAAAAAGGTGACATTTCCAAGCTTGAAGTGTTCTTGTGACTGCTCAAATGAAATTTTGAACATTGGATATATCAATTTAGAGTTGATGTTCAAAAATATTAAATTTATTCAATACATCAATGATGGGCACTTTATGATAGCGATTTTGGGTTTTGTAAAATTTAACCGGTTTTACCAAGTAATCAAATCTTATCCGATTAACTGATTGATAGTCTCAGTCCTAATGTGGTTATTGTTCCGTATTATTCCAGGATTTCAATGCGCATTTTAGACACATTGCCATTAGTATGGGATAACTACAAACAATGATGATCCAATTGATTACTATTGATATCAGTTGTAATGACAAATGAATAGAACATAGTTATCTGGAGTGTTCCTACACCTGTATTATACAAGATCTACCAAAATCACTTGAATAATTAATTTACTTACTCCATCTCCAACTTATATGCTTCTTGTGCTGCCCTGTTGGTTGACTCCCTAGACACAGCATCAATAACCTCACCAGCACGATTTTCCATCTTCTGTAGATTTTTATCGCTGATTGGTTTTAAGTTTAATGCAGACAGTAGATTATTCACTCTGCTGGGCCCACCTAGGTTGTCTATCATAGCTGCAAATGAATATGACATAATTTTTGTGATGTTCGGTAAGACAACTACCGGGATTTATACTGACGGTAAGTTGGTATGTCGCCAAACTACATATTAATACTTTGGAAGTTTGGGGTTCAACCTTGACTCTAGGAGCTGTTTTCAATAAAAACGGAATCAGTTTAGTTTAGACTATTTATTATAAGGGTCTAACAAGGGTGTTACTGATACCATCTTTTGGTGGTGCGACTCTAAAATGTATTTCAAAAATGACTAGTAAGTGTCCTGTCGAGATTCAAACCAGGGACCAAATAGTATGTAACCAAGAGCACAAACTACTCATTTACCGTGCCAACGGTAGAAGCATTAGACATGGCAAATCTACATTAAATATTTAAGAGATACATACCTGCACCAAGCTTGGTGTTGATAGCAAAACATGGCATCCCCCGAGATGATGAGTCATGGTATGTCTTCCCATATGCTACGGTGTTTATAAATCCACAATCTAGGTTTGAACATTGAACATAAAAGTAACCTCCAAGGCCTTTCTGCAGCTCCCCTTTCACACTCTGTAAGGTAAGTGGCACAGGGCCGAGTCTACATTGTTTACAAACCTGGAGGTTAGTAAGTAGAACTTGCAGCTCGATCAACCGCCTTCCCTCCTTCCATTGATCATTGATCACACTATTTACATCGATGTTTGGCGTAGAGCTGCTTGTACATGTGTACGTGTGGTCATTTTCTTTCGTAGTTTTTACTCTCCATTGCTTTAATTTTTTACTTTTACCCGCAAATCGCCCGCCGGAGTCGCGAAAATCCATTTTGTTTTGGAATTCACGGTCGACGTAAAAGTTTCAAGGTCGTGAAAAACACTTTAATTTTTTTATTTTTCAAACAATATTTCCAGTTTATTGTGATAAATTAGTATAAAAATGTGAAGTTTTATCTGTCTGTCACGAATATTGATAACATTTTCATTTTTTAGAAAAAAAAAATTGAAATCCGAAAATTACCGGAACGTGCCGTAATCGGCCGACATCGGAAAAATTCCGCGAAATCCATTAGGGGTGTTCTGCCTTAAGTCCCACATTACAGAATCAGAGGCTGTAAAATGAGTGGAAGCAAAGCAATTGTATCTGCTTCAATATTTTCATGCAGATAGACCAATTATGCTTGCATCTCTCGACATTCTAGAAAGTTAATTTATATAAGTTATTTTACTTCCTACAGGTATAAACCAAACTATTGGAAGAAGTGATTTCCTTTTTGGGCTTGCAGATTTTCTAGTTTTCTTGGAATTAATTAACAACCAGTACTAAACTGCCCTTCCACATGCAGCTGACAATATCCCACCATCAATCAGGGGGGAGGGGACAAATAACTGTTTCAAAATGTCATGGGAGGACATGACCTGCTCAGCCTGAGAATCAAACCCAGACCTAGGTGAGAGCCTTGCGCTCTAATCACTGAGCTACCCTGGTGGGCTTTACTGCACTGACTGTAATTATAAACCTGGCTTACCTGAGAGAATAGGCAATTATACTACTAGGTTCATGATCATAAACAACAATAGGAATTCTTTTATCACTCATTGGTAACAAATGATGATCGCAGGGTTCACTGAAAACATAAAGAAACATCAAACATAACATTAGACCTCATACAGCGCAACCTCTCCATAGCAACTCTCTCTAGAGCAACAACTTCTCCATAGCAACTCTCTCTAGAGCAACTACTTCTCCTTAACAACAGTATCAGTTTTTGCTGCAGTTAGAATTTACTATCCATTCAACCTCTCAAGAGCAACAAGCTCTAAACAACAGCCAAAATGTGTGTGTCCATAAGTGTGTTGCACTTTATTAACTACTACCTTTCCTAAAAAAAAACATTTTCAAATCTTTGAAAAAACAGCATATTTTTACTCAGAATAGACATTTGCACCAGGACAATTCTGCACAAAGATGAACAATGTACTTACAAAGGGGCCGGGATTTGGAAGGCACCAGACCCCTGCCATATAGTATTGAAGATTCTCTCCTTGAAGGCACCAATTTTGTCCCCAGTTGGTCCATCTGGTGTGTCCTCTGAACTCACTGAAATATTTAGTAATAAATGATTTTGAGAGTTTTTCCAGTCAGACATACAGAGACATTGTCTGCTTGCAGCAAGTATAGTGCTGTCACACAGTGATATCACAGCACTTACATCAATCTCATTAAAATCAGCTCCAGTCGCAAGCTCCTATACTATACGCTAACTATACCTACCAGCAGAAAGTAATGGAGCTAAAGTTAGGGGCTGATTTGAATGAGATTGCACATACATGTGACTTGTTCTTTTCAATTTTCAAGTATTTTTCCAGGATTTAAGCCATTTTAAAGAAGTTTTTAAGGACAATGTTAAATTCTAGGATATTTTAAAGCCTGTCGGAATATTTGTGTCAGTCCTAAAAGTATAAATAACCATTGTACATGGACATTGAACTATTGTACATGTTACATACGTTCACAAGGAAAGCTAGGTGCACTATATTTGCAATGTATATATATATATGTATACATGTTAATTAGAAAAAAAAGAGAATGAAAAGTGTAAATTGTGTACTAGATGTATTCTCTGTTTGTTTAGAACACATGCTTAGAACATTTCAGAGTATTTTTAGCAACTACAATCTCTCAAGCAAAAGTTTACAGTTCAAATCTATGAATCATTTACAGAGAATAATAGACCAAGGGTTGAAAGTAAAACATGAAAAATAGCTTCTTCATGTGCAGACAGACTTGTATCACTTTCATTTCTTGAGATGTTCTTTACTTTTCTGTATTGTTTAATACTTACAGGCCATCAACCAGTTAGTCAACAAAATTTAGGAAAAATATAGGAAATTTTGCGTAAAAAATATAGGAGTTTAGGGCAAAACTTTTGAAAAAAATATAGGAACATGTTTATTTGGAGGAAAACTTACCTGTTCAGCTTATTATCACTTTATTTATAAGTTTGCTTTACCAAAACATTCCATCAACATCTCAAAATGTAGCTAAAGCACCCATGCGATCATCTAAAAGGACACCTTTTAAGATTTAAAGTTGAACATCCATCCCATCAAAGGTGTCCTTTAAGAAGACCCACGAGTGCACGGCAATCTACTGCAAGATGGTGATGGTTTGAAGGATAAAGGATAGCTTTAAACGTAAATAAAGAGTATCTCAAGGCAGTATCAATTCATAACAAGCCTTTGAAGAGCTATCAACAACATTTCTCAAGAAAAATGTAGGAAAAAAACACAAAATATGGGAGGTTTTTGATAATTATGGAAATCTCTTGAAAGTATAGGAAAATATAGGAATTGGTTGACGTTATGTACTTATCTATTCATTCAGTGAATATATGAAAACCAGTGCAGTCATGTAACCAATAAAAGTCAAGTGATCAATCCTTTACAGTTGTTATACACAAAGAGGAAAATTACTAGATCAGTGAACACCAAACTGTGAAAACTCGTACGTCTGTTGTTGATGACTCACAGCATAAATACACTTTACTTTCTTGGTGGGGGACGTTGTGTCCTGAAAGGAGGACTTACCTTTCTTAGTGGTGGGCGTTATGTCCGGAAAGGAGGATTTCTGGCAAACAAGGAGGCTTCCTTCCATTTGCTCTTTCGTCGATTCTGCTGTCTGATTATCAAACCCTCCACTTTCCTCCAGGATGCCCCGCTCAACTGCGTTGAAAGAACTATCGGTTACGTCAGGGTTTGAACATTCCATCATTGTCTCAATTGAATTCTCTAGACTAGCTGGAGGAGGGGACAGTACTGAAATAAAGGGGATGAAAACTTAGGGGATAGAAAATTTCAGTTAAAATCTACGGATATTTTATGTACCCATTAAACAAAGGAGAAATTACAATAAGGAGCAGTGTTGGCCTCAAAACTTTGAAAAGTTCAATTTCTTGACAGTTTTCTTGATAAAATGTATGAAATATGATCATTCTGTCAATCAAACAATTATTCTGCATTGTATTTATGTTCATGTCCTCCAGTATGCGCAGTCACACTATAACGTATAGCAGTAACGTATGCCGACGTATGAGAATTTTCACCAACACGCTGGTGTACGTTGACATAAGTTACGGGTAGGTTTGGTATAAGTTGTATACGCTAAAAGCACGCTGGTATAAGCTGGAATACATTGTTATACGCAGAGGACGAAATAATGTTTTGTGCATGCACAGAATATTTGGGCATATGCCGACGTCCTCTTCATAGGTTAGGCATACGTTAGGCATACTCTAGCCATACGCTAAGTACGTTACAGGTAGGTTACTCATACGTCGAGATACGCTAAGTATGTTAGAGGTAGTTTACTCATACGTCGAGATACGTTGGCATGAAGCTCGCTGACTACAGTATGAAAGTGGTAATGTAGAGACCGGCGCCGTATTTACGTAGAACGTCACATGATCGTCGATAAACATGCCGAGTGCGCTGCGCATAGGTTTATCATAAGTTACTCATACGTTGGGCATAAGTGGAGAATGCTGGACATACGCTGGTCATACGCTGTGATACGCTGCCATAAGTTATAAATAAGTTAGTGATAGGTTACTTGTAGGTTAGACGTACGATATGTATACGTTCAATACGTTATGCATACGCCCAATTTATTCATGCTGTAGAATTTTCGATGCTTTTTTGGGCGTATGCCGACGTGTTGACATTATTTTATGATTTTTCATACGCTAGGTATAAGTTTCTCTAATACGTCATAGTGTGACTGCACCATAAGGGCTGAAATAATTTCATAGGGGAATTTAACATACATCTAAAACTTAAATAGAAATAATAACCAAACAGCAATTTACATGCCGCCATGTGAAGGTTGGATTATGCTTTCAAAATCTTGTTACTCAAAATGCAATATTTTGTATTACATATCTAAATGAAGTAAATGTTCTTAGAAAGCTAGAGATCTATTCCTCAAATTTTACTAAAAATCTTAAAGTTAGTAAACATTGTGACAATATGTCATTTTTGATTCCACTAGTAAGTTATTGAAAAATATACAGTAAAACTTCAATAATAAGACCACCCTTGGGACCCTCGAAAACTGGTCTTAATATTGAGGTTGAATAAAGAAAAAACCAGAGAAAATTGACTTGAAAAATGTGTTCTTAATTTTGAGGTGGTCTTATTATTGAGGTGACCTTAGTATTGAGGTGGTCTTATTACTGAGGTGGTCTAAAAGAGGGGTTTTACTGTATACATATGGGTCTCATCACAGTTAAAAAAAATATGATAATATAGGATATATCTATACAGAGCATTGGAGAGTTGAAAAAAGATTATGTCAAGATAAGAAGAGATGATATGATTGTTACTGTTGGATTATTGATGATATCAAGGAGTGACAGGGAAACTTGTCCCTCTGTATACAAGTGAAGTAGGAGATATACTTTCTCCCTTTTCATTCCAGTAATATTCTGTGCAGAAATGTATACCAATGGTTTTGTGCAACCCTATTGTAACTAAATTTTAGTAAAGAAGAATTTGAAATTGTGACCACACCGAACCCTAAATACGAAATAACCTTTCACCTCAAAATATTTCATAATGGTATATGCAGTCAGTATTTGCAACATTTTCACAAACAATCAAGAGCTTTCCTGTGTTCAAAGCAGTGTTCTATGAAACATGACACTAAATTGGTTGCTACGACAACGACAAGCACAAATTGATACCAACTACAGTTGAATAAGTTTAGCTGCAAGATCTTGATCCTTCCATTACATGCAGAAACTTACTGAAGTAAGTCATACTAAACACAGCACTGTAGCATGCAAAAGTTATAATATAGACATACACTAATGCTCTGATTCACACTCAAAGCTAGAAGAAATTGTATCAAAACCAGTAAGCACTAAGCACAGTGACTCACTGCATACACTCACAATTGCGTTTACCTTGTAAAATGAGACAGAATTAGTACATTATACATAAGCATAATTATAAACAGAAACTGATGCTTCACTGGAAAAGAAATAGATCCAGTACTAAGGTAATAGTATTAAATGACAGGTAAAATACAATGGTCATCCACAAGCATTTGGCTTTCATTGCAGAACCACTGTGGACGACCTGGAAATTGACCGCTGAAATAGCTCTTCTGAAATTTGAAAGGTATGTACCCAAAATTGTTAAAGGAAAGTACTCTATGATCTGAATATCATAAAAGATCAATACAAGAAGATTTGAGATGCTGGCAGGGACGATATCATGACAATGCATGTTTACTCATGTGGACCCATCCAGATAAAACACCTTAGTGCCGTAACTCATTTAAACCTGGCCCTAGGCTTGTGTGGATTAAAGGGATTGCAATGCAGAAATTAATAATAAGGCCAAAAAAAGAAGTGCATGTTTGCTGTCTCCCATTGCCTAAATTAAAATTAGGTTTGTTTGCCCTTTACCGACCGACCCGAGATTTGGCCGCCGACTCAAAAAAATTTTTTTTTTGGATATAAACCTGCAGGCCAAAATTGCTGTGCTCCAAAACAAATGATTGAATCATGGAAAGTATTAATTATTTTCATCTTGATGGAGTGAAACACAGTAAAACATTTACTCACAAGAAGTTTTGTTGACACTCCTCGGCTACCAACCATATGTCAAAAAGATTTTGGAGACAGCATACAAAACACTTCTTTATATATGAGCGCTGCTATGGGATTTACAACCTCTTCTGTAAGTGGCGTCATTTCAAGAAAACGCAACATATGATGTCACTATTTTCAAGCAGGAAACTGTATTTACTCAATTTGGTTACTACGTTTTCATATTGCCATATGGGGCAAATATTGCTTACTGTCAGTACATGGTGACGTTACATGTGACGTTTTCTGGACATGACGTCACTTAATGAAGAGGTTGGAAATCGTACAGAGGCGCTCATATGGTCTTAGTCGTGCAGTTTAATGAATATGTATTTATACAGAGGAAGCCTATAACATATGCAACAGTCACCTGGTTCGTTCACCTCGGTATGACAAACTACATAACTACTGTCTTGATAACCGTCGGGAAACACCCCTATGGCAGAAATCCCTGGAGTTACTCCATATGTGAAACTGTCAGCCGATGTACTCAATCTTTTACGCCCTATATATTTTCAAACACTCATTAAAATTTTGTCGAAATATCCTAATATACAGGAGCATGCTGAAACCATGGTAACATACACAGGAGATTGTCACCAGTTCTCTCCCCTTCTATTTCCCTTCTATAGTATAAGTACTATATCGAGGGTTCAACGCAAGACTATACTAACTCCTATGTATTTATATAGAAGATGTGATAGTCTTGCACTGAACCCTCGATATATACATACACATACACTACAGAAGGGATAAAGAGAGAGATTTCTAGGAGAGATAAAGGGAGAGAACTCTTGACAAACTCTTGTGGTGACACAACATTCAATACTTCCATAAAAGGTTTTAATCATCTGTATAATTCAAGGGTTGACAGAAGACTATAGAAACTGCTTAGCTAACAAACCAAGTTACAATAGCTGTCATCCAATCCAGTCAAAATAGGTAGAAATTTAATTTTAAAGTAATATTATGCATTATCAAAGAATAAACACTTTATGTAATCATCTGAATTTGTTGAAAAAGAGGTCTATATTATCAAAATTGAAAAAACTTCCAGTTTTTTTAACAATAGGAGTATTTTTCTAGTCTTGTCAGATGGTAATATGATAAAACAAGATATTTTAAATTGGTTATACATTGCAATGGTTTTGATTAAATATGATTTAGCCAATGTACCAACGATACAGGATCAAACCCATTTAAACATTTTACAATCAGATTAGCCAGATACCTCTTTAACTCTTGTCAAATTGACCCTTCTTGCTGTTTTGATCCCGACGTTAAGTTTGATAAATGAATATCATCCAAGTTGAAGTTTGAATGACAGATGTCTACATCTGCTTGTATATGGGCATGTTTCAGAGAAAATATAGTGAATATATATGAGAGAGGCTGGATAGCAGGTACTTGTAACTTAATTGACTAAATAACAGACAATGTGGTTCAATGACCTTGACAATATGAAGTAACCAAGAGAAGGGTCAATGTGACAAGACAGCTTCCTCGTCATTCAGAGTGAGCACATGCCCAGATTGATGTTTTTACAAATCATCAACATTTGTTTTGAACCGTTTAATCAAAAGCTTTACCAAGTACTGCTGGGACGTGTTATCAAAGTGTTGTTTCTTTTATCAAAATTGAATTACAAGAGCAGTGCACCAAACCCTCATTATAGTTACATCCATCCACTTTAAAGTTGAGTTTACCTAAGCTCATTTCATGTAAACTCCTAATTGATTCACAGTTTACCTGGCATTCGGTCAGAGAAGCTTACAATTATTTTCTGACCAGAAGTTATTTCTGTCCGACATTTACTGGTTAAAAAAAAACTGTAAGAATGCCTGAACTTTCTGATATGAGTCAAAAGTAGCATTTAACTTATTTACTATACCAATAGAAAATAAACAAAAGATGCCAAAAAATTAGTGAGAAAAACTGCCGAGGTAATTATATAGCCGGTACTTACGTATAGGAGGTGGGTAGCTGACCACACTAAAATCTGATTTCCGTCTATCTTGGGATGGAGAAAAGGACAAGGAGTCATCTAAAGGCAGATGAATGGATGAAGGCACTTCATCAACAGATCTGTAGGATGGTGGAGTATTCTGTGATAGGAAATAAATCTTATCATTAAGTTTAATGTAACAAGCACACAGTCACCATGAACTTTCAAAAAATAACCTTTCATCTGACCAGTTTTCAGGGTACTGACATGTTCTTAAACAAGCAAATGACATTCCTCACTTCATCCTAAAGGGGACTTAAATTGTGGCCCTTTGAGAAGGTACCATTATGACGGCAATAGAGGGGAAACTAATTTACTTGTCAAAGTATGCATGTTAGTTTCAAAACCTTTTATTCATTTACTTTCCATGGACATATATATTATATAACCTTTTCTGGTTTTCGGACTGAAAATATCTATACTGTACAGTGAAATTAACAAAAGTTTGGGGAAGTATATACTGTACAGACAAGGCATTCCACATATACATCTGAAAAGTACCCTAGTTAAGTCAGACAGTAGAAATTAAGGGTCTATAGGAGTAAGATAAATCCCAAGATGCAACATTGTATCACCTTTCCGTCATCAAAGAACGCCTGACCACTAGAACTTGTGGTAAACGGTTCCCGGTCTTTCTCTTTCTTTTGGTTGGTTCCCTGCTTTGCTTTCTTTTGCTGCATGTACACTTCCTGAAGTCTGAAACATCAAACAATCAAAAGTATGTCATCAATTTCCCAGTCTTCACATTTCTTTGATTGGTACCCTATTCTTGATAATGTCTTCAATCAGTTATAGATTATCCTTCTTCAAAAAGCCAAAATTTACTATCAGAACTAATTCATCAGACAACAGAACTGCTTCCGAGGTTCAAAGTTAACTGAAATGTCAATGAATGTTATCTTTAAAATTGTTTGTTAATGTTGCCAGTTACCACATGTTTGTGGTTGTCACTTTTTTGGGTTATTCTTTAGACTTTTTCGATTTTTATGCACTAAATATTCTGCACGGAGAAGCAAATAAAAACATATTTCATGTCCTGAAAAATTTCGATTCATCGGTCAGGGTATGACACATGAACTATCGTTATAAGATAGCCTTAACTTACTTCACATTCCAACTGAGGACAGACTCAGCAATTGAACGTTTTAATCGTACAATTCCATCTTCAACATCGCCGTAAATAACACGTTGTTCAGCTGAGAGGGAAAATACTTTCTCATCTTGTTTTAATAGCGTCTCTATCTTTTCTTTAATATTATGAGCATTGTTGCGGATACTAGCTTTCTCATTCTGAAGTAAAAACGAGATCATTTATACATGAAAAAAAGGTAGATAAGATACTATAGTATTACTTTTTGACAAAATATGCTTTATAATGAGTCTGAGAAAATTTCATTTTAATGCCATCATACAGTCATACTCTAAAACAAGGAATTACATATTTTCTAAAATATTCCTAGGAATTAAGAATCACAATTTCTATACAAGTATTTCCAATGGTACCTCTAACTTGGCACAAAGGTCAGGATAGAAAATACATTTACCACCAATTACCTCATATTAACGACTAAGTATATTTAGAAAACAATTCTGACTATCTACCTTTAAGGGACAATCAAAAAGTGCAACAATTAGTCAGCTTAAGCATTGATTTCACCAATGAATTAGTAGAAAAAGGGCCATAACTCCTCACTAACAATTGGTGTATTGTAATCGAAACCAAACAGAGTAGTTTTTAGGGTATTTTACATTTGAGAAGCGAACAGAAACATTGACAAAGACATTGATATCATTTACCTGTTGCATAAACATACAGTCACTTATAAACTTGGCCAGATTATCAGACATTGACTCAGCTTTCATCTTCGTCATGTAATCCAATACAACACTGAATATGTCTGTGATTCTGAAAATGAAATACTTGGTTTGTACGAGACATAGTACAAATGAAATATTGAATAAGTGGATGTTTTCAAGAGTCAAATAGTTCATGAATCTATGACTTCACTTGTTTTGTGATAAAAAATGTCAGCAAATAGCAGAAACTGGTATTGTTATTGTTTGATAATGATGTATATAACAATGTAATGCTGTGATCAAGAATATTACACTGGCTAACATTTTTGCAGTATTCTGCCAAGCTTTTGAAAAGGGGGGAGAAAAATGTCTCAGATAGCTTAAAAAAAGTGGAGACAATATTTAAGAAATGGAGACAAAAAATAATACATCTCAAAATTATATTTAAATGTCATTTACAGTTACATGTTACATTCTGTACATGATTATTAATTGTCTCTTGTTGATTTACATTAATCAAGACTACTAGTGACAGTTTGTGAACTAAAACTCAAAGGACTGACTGTTAATATAAAATTTCACTTGTTTCTGTCCGTACTGATTATTGTTGACTGTGACAGCATTCACACCTTGATCTTTTTTATGTGATATTTTTTTTAGCGAGAATGACGCAAATATGCCCTCTCAGTTACAAACTTTCACAGTTATTCAGTAGTAAATATAAACCAGAATAAACATCACGTTTGTGGGAAGAGAAACTTTGCCAATTGCTATGTTTCTATACAAACTGTTATAACATGAGATAAACATTAATATTGAGACAATTTTAAACTTACAAGAAATTTGTACACCAGACAAAAGCTACAAAAAACTAACAAAATTTTTCAACGAAGTATGTTGGAAAACAACCTTTAAGCCATCCATCTGAATTGTTCGTTTCTACAAATTTTAGTGGGGGATACATAGATCACTATCCGAGAATATTTAAGATTTTTCTGGCTTATCTGAACACAAAATGCTCTTGGCAAGCTGCAAGCATTTAAGAGTTTTGTATTCTGGACATGTGATACCCTGCATGGGTGAGATAAAACAATATATGAGTACAATATACAATATATTATATGCTGATTCCTGTGTTTGGTGACTCACGGTACCACAAAACAAACCATTTTCATGAACAGCCTAATAATAAAATACCCACTTTTGAGTCAACCTCTTCACTTCATCTTTGAGTCTGAATAAATGTATTGCTTCTATAAGATATTTATGACCAATCACTAATGGAGGCACCTTTATCTCCTTCAGTTTGATTGTAGAATATCTGAAATAGAGATTAAAACAAGCTTAAAATGCATTCAAACTCAAAATTTCAAAAGCTTAAATTTAGTCACAGAACAAAAAGGCAATCAAGAATTGATACTAGATTTAGACATTGTAACACCACAATCAATGGTGAAATTGTTTCCACAACTTTGACAGTACATGTACTGGAGATACAGTCTACATGTACTGGAGATACAGTCTACATGTACTGGAGATACAGTTTACATGTACTGGAGATACAGTCTACATGTACTGGAGATACAGTCTACATGTACTGGAGATACAGTCTACATGCACTGGAGATACAGTCTACATGTACTGGAGACACAGTCTACATGTACTGGAGATACAGTCTACATGTACTGGAGATACAGTTTACATGTACTGGAGATACAGTTTACATGTACTGGAGATACAGTCTACATGTACTGGAGATACAGTCTACATGTACTGGAGATACAGTCTACATGCACTGGAGATACAGTCTACATGCACTGGAGATACAGTCTACATGTACTGGAGATACAGACTACATGTACTGGAGATACAGTCTACATGTACTGGAGATACAGTCTACATGTACTGGAGATACAGTCTACATGTACTGGAGACACAGTCTACATGTACTGGAGATACAGTCTACATGTACTGGAGATACAGTCTACATGTACTGGAGATACAGTCTACATGTACTGGAGATACAGTCTACATGTACTGGAGATACAGTCTACATGTACTGGAGATACAGTCTACATGTACTGGAGACACAGTCTACATGTACTGGAGACACAGTCTACATGTACTGGAGACACAGTCTACATGTACTGGAGATACAGTCTACATGTACTGGAGATACAGACTACATGTACTGGAGATACATTCAACATGTACTGGAGATACAGTCTACATGCACTGGAGATACAGTCTACATGTACTGGAGATACAGTCATCAGGAGTGATTAAAACATTGTAAGTTGTTATTATGAAGTTTTAATAATGCATGCCTCCTTGCAGGCCTCGATGAAAATAAAAGTTTTTCTAAAGGTAGCGATTTTAGCAAAATAAAAGGACAATTTCCATCAAAATAAAGGCTAATTTTGACCATCTAATTTGATGGATCAAGGCAGGCAGTGCGCCCACCACCGTGCAGACAATGGTATCCTGCCTGTGCAATCAGAGACTGCCTTCACATACACTCAAACTGATATATGCAAGTAGTATCATAAGGCTGCAGTTTTCACAAGCAACTGGTACAATATTAAAAATATTTTATGTAATATTCATTGCTCATGAAAAACGCCACAAACGTGAAAAAAAACTATATGTTTGGAGAGAGAAATACAGATTTTCATAGCTTTGTCAGAAAATAATAAAGGTTATTACAGGTTTTAAAGGTATCACTAGGAGCCTGAATACTTTGCTTCATAATCAATGTAAAATATATAAATTTAAACTAAACTCAAGGTGAATGTATCATACTTAAAAGATGCCACAGTATCTTTGTATCCAAAGTACTGGAAATGATCATGGTGCAAGGAATGCATGCAGGCTGGTTCTGCTCCTACTCTACGTTGAAAACTGTTACCATGGAAACGGAACTCCAGATATCGAGAAAATGACATGTTCCAAGTGTCTTTACTCATGGGAACCACAGGAGTTACCTGAAATTATGAGAAAAGTCGTTCATTCTCAATACACAGAGAACCAACATAAATTAGAACACCATTGTCAAAAATATGATGTAAAGCCTAAATGATTGAATAACAAATTGGTTTAAGAATTCTGCTAAAACAGGATTGGGGCCAACCTTAAAAATGTGTTTGTTGCATTGACCAACCTTAAACAATTGGCACAAATCAATAGCAACTTTCAAGTAGGATATTTTTCATGACTAAAATCTAAAATAAATCAACAAAAACAGTCCAATAGACCCAACCCAAATATTCTAGGTCCAAATATTCTAGACCCAAATATTCTAGACCCAAATATTCTAGACCCAAATATTCTAGATCCAAATATTCTAGGTCCAAATATTCTAGACCCATATATTATAGATCCAAATATTCTAGACCCATATATTATAGATCCAAATATTCTAGATCCAAATATTCTAGACCCATATATTATAGATCCAAATATTCTAGACCCATATATTATAGATCCAAATATTCTAGATCCAAATATTCTAGACCCATATATTATAGATCCAAATATTCTAGATCCAAATATTCTAGGTCCAAATATTCTAGACCCATATATTATAGATCCAAATATTCTAGACCCATATATTATAGATCCAAATATTCTAGATCAAATATTCTAGACCCATATATTATAGATCCAAATATTCTAGACCCATATATTATAGATCCAAATATTCTAGATCCAAATATTCTAGACCCATATAATATAGATCCAAATATTCTAGATCCAAATATTATAGAGTAGCGATGCCGTAAACAAATAATTTTTAAAGATTGCCTTTAACAGGGATGAGAATAGCAAAGAAAGAATAAAGTGGAAAAGTGATGGGTCTATATACTAACGATGAAATACATGTTCTAAATGAGTCATCTAAAAACATCCAGGTTAGTAAAAAACTCTACTGAATTTCCTGTGTCATGAAAAAAAGGTCATCACGCAGTTACCTCCTCCCCCCCAAACTTTCTCATCAGATTAACAGTGATCTACAAATTTGAACATTTTGCCGGTGGGAGTCCAAAAAAATCTCATACTTGCTTCAATCAGTTGACAGACAAACAAAACTTACCTGCTTGCATTTATAGCACCAACTCCACATAAGGATAGAAGTTTGTCCGTTTGGAATAGGCTGATCCAGTCTCTTCAATACGAGACTAATGCATCCGTCTCCGTGTACAAATCTACGCATGTGTTTTTCCATCGACGTATTACAGAAGTCAGACGGACACACATAGGAGGGCCTGATAGAAAAATAAAGTGAAATAAGAATACACCACTGGTGTGAGAACTCGCTGAGGTCATATATTTGAACTGGAAGTGAGGTGTATGTTGTCTGTGACTACATGTAATTGACTGAAGATAGCGCAACTTAAATCGGGACCTCACCTGGTTAGAGAACTGAAGGTCATAGTTTAGAACCCCTCTCACCCTTAATTTGACTTAAGATTATGCAACCACAGACATTTGTCCTCCGTCTCTGATTCAGGTAGTGAAGTTGTCAGTTGCTTTTTGAAAAACATGTTTGTGCTGGTTGGTAACCAAGGAACCATGATAAAATGTTTTTGATACTTGACATAAAACTATAACAGAACCCCCTAAATGTAAATAAAGACACCATAATTATGACCATGCTGTATCAGTTTTGCATTATTTTGTTTTGTAAACATATACACAGATAATTGAATTATCTGATATAAGCAACGCAGTATAACATTGTATGATAAATCAAATACTGACAAATTGTACATGACATATACTGACCTGAAACAGAATCTCTCCAGGAATCCACCCAGTGTTGTATCATGTTTGCCATAAAACTCCATTTTTACAACCCTAGAAATAGCATTGAATAAGATAAAAATAACTAGCAAAACCCTTTTGTCTGGGTAAACAAGAGCTTAAACTCTGCAATGCTGGATTATTGCATCGTAGAAACAATAACCTATTAAGATCAAAATGAGAAATGTTTATTTTAAAGCTTGTAATTACCATTTTGAACCATAAAATATTGTATACGTTGATTTATTGGCGATGGTTTAATTTGGCTATATTGGCGGTCAACATCAAATGCGCCAATTCTAAACGCCGCCAAATGTAATCTTCGCTAAATATAAGCATCGCCATTTTAAGTGCTGACATTAAGGGAGACCACACTGTGATCAATAGGTACGGGCTAAAATGTTATCTGCTATACGTATCGTTATCTATCAATGATTGTTTGTCATATGAAAAACTAAGTCACGAGTGGCTGAATTTATGTACAGATGTACTGAAATTGGTAAATATTCGCAGCAACACTTATAAATTACATTGCAAACTACGATGTTACATTTATCAATCACTTTTACAAACTATGAACAAATTAATTGCGGCACAAACGAAAGGTCGAGATAAAATTGTTAATCTCTTCACAGTCAATTGACACCTTTTCAGTTTCAATCACGTCGCGCGCATGTCGACACAATCAAGTACATTAAGGTGCGAAAACACTCTTTGGGCCAGAGAAATCACGTTGACATAGCCGTAATTGCCGCTACCTAACAGACTGTGATGCCGACATCTCCCCCCGCAGATATAAAGACGTATACAGTATAGCTTTTGAAACTTTGCTTCAATTTAAAAAACAGGCTGGAAAAACAAGCAACAAGAATTGAGTTGTACCACGTGCAAAAACATGTCTAACCAGAAGCATTGCAATGTGTAACTAATTGAAAATATATTTTTTTACCATATTACTAACAGACAAAACTTGTAAAATAGCCCAATTGTTATAAATTTTATGATGTACAAATATCTTTCTTCAACAAATACGGATCAATACATTATGAACAATAAATGAGCATAAAATTACTTGAAGGACAAACTAAATAATGATGTGAAGAGTTGCTATGTTTACAATCATACTCACCATGGATACACACAAGGACTAGGATGATTCTCTGACTCATAACTGAAACTACTAAACAACACAGCAATTCTTTGATGATAAAATGGATCTAGGCAATCTTTTTTCTCATTATCTCCCTTGTTTACATCCAGCAAGAGTCGCTTCCCTTTGTTGGACTTTTTGGAACATACATCTGCCGATTTTAGGGGATCAATCACATTAATTCTACCCCCATAAGCTCGAAACTTTGCCAGCAAGTACTGTAATAGAGTCATAATCAGTGATAATTGGTTATTAATAATATCAAAGTAACAATTAGTCAACCACTTCGAACGAAATCAGTATACCTATAAATATATGCAAACTATCAGTATACATTTTATTGTATCATATTAGGGGATGCACAACTTACGACTGAATAAGTTTTATCATTTCATGTTAAAGAATACAGTCAAGCATAAATGAATTTAATAGTCTTCAATATACTAAAAAAAGAAACAGTTCTGTTTAATTTAGAAAGCTATTCACTTTGAATTTGAGGGTGGATCTGAGATTTGAGTGTAGGTACGGAGTGTAAAGTAACAATTACAATCAATACACTCAAATCTTTGATTCAAGCCCAAACCTCAAAGACAGTGGATCACAAACAATGCACTCAGTAAGAGCTGTATTCACTTCAAACACACCAATCTTAGTACTCAGATTCATTGAGCCGCGGCCGTGGTCAGTCCGCTGGACTTGAAATCCGGCGATCCGGGTTCGATTCCCGGTAGCGGCAGGTCATACCCTTCCATGAAAATTTGACAAAAATGTTGATTTTCCTCCACATGTGGAGAAGTTGCCGGCTCTTTGTGGAAGGGTAAGTTAGTACTGGTTAGATTTCAGTCCAGGAAAACTGGTTAGGTGAACCGGCCACCGTATATAACTGAAAAATTGTTGATAAACGGCGTTAAACCCGATGAAACAAACAGATTCATTGATGTACATTTCACAGTACTGAGTAGGAGTTACAATCTACAGAATATTGTCAATAGTTCTCTCCCCTTCTATATCCCCTCTATAGTACAGTAAAACCTCAATAATTAGACCCCCTTTGGGACCCTTGAAACCCGCTCTTTTTATTATGGTGGCATTAGTATTGAGGTTGAATAAGGAGCAAAACTGTGAAAAATGGAATTGAAAATATTGTTCTTAATTTTGTGGTGGTCTTATTATTGAGGTGGTCTTTAGGAGAGGTTTAACTGTATATGTATATATAGGGGAGAGAACTTCTTGCAATCTCCTGTGTTGCAATCCCAGACCATAGAAACGGACATGATAGAGAAATAAAAATGAGCACTTAATGCTTCATTACAACTGAGCGTGAACTGTAACTAGGATTTACCTGAGTAGCAGAGTGGGAGGCTGGTTCCGCCAGATGACATCTGATGAACTCATGAGCTTTAGAGATGGACACATTAGCTGGAAGTTCTGGTTTTCTTGGAATGTCAATATCCGATACTTTAGAACTGGTTTTCCTGTGTCCAGTCTTCATACTGTATGATACAACAAAACATGGCGGATTCATTAGTAGGGTTTTTACCTTTGGTTACCTGGAACTCAACTAACTGGTCCAAATATTCAACGGTAAACCATTTCATGAGGTATCAGTATAATGTTATTCTCACTTATGATGGTTAACAATAGAATTCCTGGCAATTGTTTGCTACAGGAATACCATAAACTTAAACAACCTTAGAAATTTCTTCCAAATTCTTTCCCGAACAACCTACAACAACATTTCTTCCTGTCAGAAATTCTAAAACTCCCATTGCTAAGCAACAAAATATAATATATCACATACAGGTAATCAGAGAACTTCTCAACTCCTCTATTTGAGACTACATATATCTCACAGTACAGGCTATTCAAGATAAATAACACTTACATATAGTGGACATCAATTCAGATAGAGATATCGTCTCAAGAGCAACAGCCAATGGCGTGGATTCCACTAGATGCTGAATCTCAAGGGTCATTTTGATAATTTTTTACTTCATTTTACAATTTTATAGCCAAATTACCTATAATATAGTGAAAAATTGCCCGTTCAGCCAGAATCCTTAGAGACAAAATGTGGCTTTTTGGAAATTCCAGGGATCAAAGGGTCAACTCCAGGGTTAAATGGAACTCCGGAGAAGAAATGCAATATTCGGCTGTGGTTGAGAGGTTGTTGCTCAAGAGAGGGTCACTCCAGAAAGGTTGCACTGTTTACAAAAATGACTTTTCACCAACCTAAAATGTGCAGACCAGTAAATTTCTTCAGGAAAATATCTCCTCATTTCACATTTGGACCCAATCTCAGTTTCTAAATACGGAAGTTGATACTTAATGTATGGTGATGTAGATAATATGGAATTATCTAACGCTTTCTTAAACTTGGTCCTGAAAAATAAAAATATTAAATGTTAGTACAAATGTACATGTATAACATATTTAGCCTGTACAAACCTGTATGTTGCTGTAAACTACAAATGTACTACACAACCAGTGTATGAACCATCAATAGGTTTGGTTTTCACAGTGTTATGGTTTCTAATATTGAACTTCATTTCAAATTAAAAGATACCATTTTTTGACATGCTTAATGTAATTTGACAACAGGCCCTAATCTTTTTGATTACACAACATTATGCCAATTTCTAATCGTGGAGTCTTGAAAAAGAAATACAAAAATACCTCTTATCTTTCATGCAGTCAATAAAACTATCCAGGCCATCTCGATTTAAGATGGATATTTTTTAACAAAACTTTTGTCTGGTTTAGACAGAATTCTGGTTTCCTTAAAGCTTATATTGTATATGTAACCATCTCATTTAACACTCAGAAGTAAACATTGTCGGGTAACCAATGGTGATCTACAGAACTCTTAGTAGGTTGTGTGTCAATGAGCACCCACAATTGTGTTTCATTCTTTGTTGTAAACAACAGAGTGATTACAAGAACCGAGACAATCTTCACAGTAAATTGCTGTAAGGTTTTCAAATGAGTCCTGTTTCTGCTTGTTTTAAACCATTTTACAATGTTATGGGGATTCACTGTAAAGTTTGACCTGCAGTGACTAAGGGATACTGGAATGACTAGACAAAGTTGATTTATTAAAACATATCTGTAATTCAACCCTTATGGGAACTTAGATTTTCTATTTTATACACAAACATTGATATAATTTTATTGATATATTGTCCATGTACTCAAGATATTGACACAGATTCAGCGATGCATGATACCTCCAAATACATGGACAAGTTACTAGACAGATCTGATAAACAATGCATATTATAAAATTATAGGAATGAAATTTCCATACCTGTGTGTAACAAGTTGTTCCTGGAATGTTATTGCACTGGATGACTGGAAAATAGACTCGTCCTTACTAATCTGGTAACTGGACAGAGGATCCGAGTTGTCAGTTAACTGAGTTGTGGCAGATCTTCTTATAACTGATGGACTTTTGTCTCGCTTTCCTCCCGAGACATTCCTTCTTCTAAGTTCTACACAACTTGCACTATTGTCAATGTTGCTATTTATAGTAACAACACCTTGATTGGTTAAATTCAATTTCTCCGACTGGTTCAAAGTTTTTGTGTCACACCTCTCACCAGACTGGTTTTCCTGAAGATCGTTTTCATTTACTCTTGGTTCTGCCTCACTATCTAAGGATATATTAATAAATGAGCAAAATCTCTCAGAATCTTCTTCAGCATCTTCATCTACCTTACGCACACTGTCAACTACATCTAGACCATCATAAATATAAAAGTTGCAAGATTTATCACCAGATGGAACTGCTTTGTCTTTGTTTCGTTTGTTTGTAAGGTTTTCTTCAGTTATTTCATTAGCAGATATTTCGCTGGTGTGTTCAGAAGAATTACTTTCAGCAGTTTCTACAGACATTTTACTAGTTACAGCAGTAACAGAATTAACAGCAATGTCACTGGCCTCATCTTTTTTGGCCTCTATTAAATCTGTTGAGTTCCTTCCAGAACTTAGGGCACTATTTGTTTCTTTCACCTCCTTTGCATTCTTTGAAGGTTTGAATTCATCTAAATCAAAGTCAATATCATCCTTAACAGGAGGTTTTAAGAATTCATCCATACAGAAAGCCATCTCTAAACGTGAGTGATAAGATGCATAAATCATAAACTGCATTATCTTCTTCACCTAAAATACAAACAATAATGTTGTTTTAATCAGTTTTATGTATCACTATGGAACAAAAGTCACTTAGACAAAGTCATGAAAAAACAGGCATCAAAGTAATTAATGTACAAACAAGAGGGCCAAGATTGCCTGAATGAGACAATTTGCATATCTCAGACCAGTTGACTGACATTTCATTAAAATAAATATTCTGACCCAGTTTCAGACAGATCAGGTAGCAAGTGTGCCATTGTGTAACTAGTGACCTATGAGGGGAATATTTTTTTTCCATGTGGTGAAGGCCGGCTATACTGTTCAATAAAAAACAAATAAATAAAAAAATCTAACTTGCCAATACCATTATACAGTTTCTAAAAAGCTACATGATACATTTTCCATTGATTTTAGTAAGAATTGCAGTAAGCTGTATCATGTCTGTTTCACATGAATTGAACAAACAAAAGCAGTTGATGTAAACCTGTCAATCGTGTTCATTGTTTCAGCTCATTCTGTAATAATGCATGGAACATTCTCGAAATGGCAGGTTAGCTCTTTCCCCAAGTACAGTCAAACCTCGTCTATTCGACAACCTTCTATCCGAATACATGGTATCATCCGAAATAAATATCAGGTCCCGATGTATCTTCTTAGTCATGTCAAATTGAAATGGCCTATTTGAAACCATGTATTATTTGAAATAAAATTTCAGACCCTATGACTTCGAATGAACGAGGTCCGACTGTATATATATTATACTCATGTACAACCTACCCTTTTAAGTTCTGCAACACTACCTCCTCTGAGTGCCACGGCACAGCCAAGATGATTGGCACAACCATCGAAGTAAAGCATATTTTTTGAGGTTCCACATGGCAATGTAAATGAACGCACAGAAAATGTGTGACAGAATCCTAGCTTCACACCTCGCACCAGGCTCTCAATGGATGATACGATATCAGTGACTAGAAAACGCGACAGACGAGCCATCACAGTCTGCAAAACATAGAAAGCTGAATAAAAGTTGTATCTATGTGAACCTACCCCTCAGTGAGAGGAAACAAGGGCCCTAACTCTGCAATGCTTGGACTGAGACTAAAAATATATCATTCTTTATATATGGTATTATTTATATACAAGTACAAAAAGAAACACCACTGACATAACATACAAACCCGACTTACTCTACTTCTATAAAAGGTAAAACAAATATGTAGTACACAATCAAAATTTTATTCATCTCTAAACAAATGCCACAAAAAGAAGTATCAATATAAAACCCTTGAATTAATTAAACGTTTTAACTTATATGCTGCATTTTCAAAGTATGAGCAAAAATTATAAGGTAAAATTTCCCTTCTTCTTTGCACTGAGAGTATATTACACTCCAAAGTGATGTTTATCAAGTTTCATTATAATCTGTTTGCTATGAGGAAGTAGATGTGCCAAAAATACTCTGCATCTGACCACATGGCCATACATAAGATGTCTTCAGTATACCCCCTTGTAGGAATATAAATATGCGCACACAAGTTTAATGTGATGTGCTTGTAGATTAATTTCATCTTCAACAGATATTTCACATAAAAATTCTAACTGCAATTTTCAAACATCTCTGATTCTTAACAAATATTTCATCATTTGCTGTTTTCCCAACAAGTGAGCTTTTAGTGATAAATGATTTTTTGTGCTGTTATAATATCAACAGCATCAAATTCTTTAGGTCACAAATCTGATTCTGTGGACCAGTCTAAAATCCCAAGCCTCTGATTGGTTGGTTTCGATCACAGGGTTAAATTTGTCCAATCACAAAGCTTCATGATATGACTGGTTCAAGACTCATTTATGAACTTGAGCCCTGATTTACTTACTGGTTTCACATTGTAGATTAAAGTAATGCCAGCTTTCAGCAGAAAATCTTGAGCCAACCGTGACACTGACTTCTCCACCACAAGTACGTCAGGTTTCGGTTTTAATGAAGTTATCTTCTTTATATTCTTACGTAAAAATTCTTCTTCCTGAAAAATAAATCCATTAGATCACTATTTAATACTACTGCAGATTATTGCGCAAAGTCAAGTCATGTTGCCAATAATGTATAAGTTTTGGATATAGTGGCTAATCTGATTGCCACTTCGAACGTATTCATTTTAATTCTTAATTCACGAAATAGTTAGTTTGTGAGTTTAATAGAAATAAGAGGAGAGAGGTCAGGTGGCATCAAAAGTCACACCGTGTTCTCAAAGTAATAATATGTCCGTCATGTGATTAATGTCAAATAAACCAAATCTAAAAACAGGGTAACTACTCTGAAGAGGCTCTTTCAAAGGCCATGACCTCTTTGCAATGACACAAAAAAAATTTCTTGAGGTAAGATATAAAAAATTATTATCAATTTCACCTCTTTACAGCAACAACCTCTCCACAATAGCTAAACTGTTTATAACTAAAAGGAAGTTGCTCTAGAGTGGTTAGACTTTAAATTAAGTTTATAGCCTATTAAGAGAGTTCAAGCAACCATGTTTTGCATAGCAACCAAATCAGTATAGATCTTAACTTTAGCTCAACAGCTTTGCGTCAATCATGATTGATTCAAAGTTTGTTATTCCCGTAGACATCAATACATGTATAAGGACACTTCATTTAACAGTGGAAATGAATATACATGTACTCAGTTTTCTGATGAATATTAAAGTTCAAGGCAGAGTCAAAATACCATCAGTATAAATATGTGATTTATTGCAATGCCAATTTGAATTAAAGACTTCTCAAAACGAAATGTAAAAAACTGTCAGATTCCAAAAATAAAGTACTGGCAAATTCAAAGTGATCGTTAGAGTATCAAATGTGTGAATCAAATAATAACCTGAAGAATTTGTGGTTCTAGGTAGGACATTTTGTTCTCTACTCTCTGATATTCAATGGACCCGTGTAACAATAACACCGATGGATTGGTGATATGATGCAACATCTTCTTATGTGCAATATTCTTGGTGAAGATCACTCCATGTACGATGGTCGTTTGTTCTCGGTTCCCACCTGGAATCTGTATACAAATAGTACATAAACAGAAAGGCTGGCAACCAGTTGAATAAAAAATACAAGAAGTAACATAACAGGGGGGGCTGAGATGGCCACATATTGCACATCTGAGTTGAAACTGCATTACTCTGCAATGAATTGGAAACTTGAAATAGATCACATAGTACGGGTGAGATCACACAAATGTACTGTGATATGATACCTAACACCCTATACCACTCTCATGATACACTTTGTATCACCATACACCACATTCACAGATTGACATAATCATTCAAAATGCTGTACTTATTATCATTAATGGTAATGAAACAATACTTAAAGGCCTAAGAGAAGAACATTTAATTCATAAGACTGACTACAAGAAGACAGAGACTGATTAGAACAAATTTAAATAAGGAAAAACTATAACAACAATCAATGTTGAGCCCCATATATGGTGCTTGTCAATGAATAAAATGTATAAACATGAGTGAGTAAGGGTTGCGCTTGAATTGTGAAGCATCCCTGCATAGATAAATTGTCTCACCCATATCACAAAGGCATACATATCTATTATCATTATCAATATCCCCTATGAAATGATCTGGGATGCCAACAGTGAAGTGTGAAAAAAGAAGAAAATTTGGCTGTGGGTCAAGGGGCCGCGTATGTAGGGGACCAGGGACAAAGTCCCCTGAAGAAAATGCATTTTCCTTGAAACTTTTGCTGTAATACAAAGAACTTTGCTTCTGATGTAAAAAACCAATGTCATTCTGGTATTGACAGACAACTTACTTTCAACTTTCATAAGTTATGCCATGCCCTTATCATTCTTATTGTACAATCGTGTTACAATGTGCGCATGTTAATCTGATGTTTCAGCAGTGGGTGCACAATGAACTAGAGCAAGTTTTAAATAAAATGAATAGTAGTAGACAAGTTGGTCTTACCACTAGAATAATACCTAGGATTACACTTTTTGTCTAAATATGTAAACACGGGTGACGAAATCCTGGTTGAGAATCAAAATAATGATATAAACCATTTTTCATAAATCAAGGGCACATAACTCAAAGACTGCCTTGCTAAAAATAATAAAATGAAAGACATTAGAATTTAATCCAGCAAACCTTATTAATATGGACATATCTCCTGATATCCATATCGTCGTTCTGTTTGACATCTGGCTTCACAAACAGACTGACTCTGTCAGCAGTAGAGATGATGATATCCGACCAGCCACTCGACACATTCTCCTCATGTAACAATTGTTTGGTTAATGTTGTTAATTGTTCATGATGCTCTTTCCTAAAATAAAACAAGTAAATAAAATAAAGTAAAATGAAGGGAGATAATTCCAACAGAAGGTACAGTAGAGTTACAGTTCTTGCAAACTTCTCATTCAATTTCCATGGTCTTTTCTTTCGATATTTTACAAAATCAAAACCAAAGTTTTGGAATTACGCCCCTGACAGAAGTGTAACAGATGGAAACATTGACAGAGAACACTACCAGAGTTCACTTGCCTTTGGAGGGAGATAACAAGCGTACCTAAAGTATCGCATAGATAAACATATCACATGACAAAAGTATTTCCCATTCAATATACAATGTTATTATACTAGTTTATTATCAATCTGAGAGAAAAAACAACATTAGATTCCTATCGACATGCCTGAAATCCCTCCCCCACTCCCCCCACCCCCCCCACCTCTGATGATTTTACATCAAGGAAGTCCATGATTTGCACATGAGACTGTAACATGAATTACTTACTGCAGTTTGTCAAAGGTTTCCTGTTCCTGGGAATCATCACTTGAGAAATTTAGGGTTCTCCATGACCTTGTGACCTCTTCAGTTCCCATTGACTTTTCGGTCTCAGAATTTCCATCAAATATTGGATCGACATCATCAGTTTCCATTAAATTCTGTCGGGGAAGAGGCTCGTCAAAATGACGCTCTTCAACTATGAAGGTACAAAATTACAAAATGATGCAAGTCTTAAGGAATATAGCAGAAAATCATGTATAATTTAATAAGAACTATTTTAAAGAGCTAAATTTCAATCATTTAAGCAGAGTTAAGTATATTGTTCCTAAAACAACACTTCACTCAGAAATAGTACAAAACTCAATATTTACATTATATCCACAAAATTTATCATCATCATTACAACCAGAGAACAAATATGAAAACAATGTTGATAACTACAATCAATCATAAAGAAAACAGTCAGAGTATGTTTAATATACATGTATATCATAAACCACATTATTTCTATTTTTTACTGATGCATAAATACACCAATGTAAAACAAACACATGATGTCAACAAGGAAGATATAAATGGGATATTCCACTGTACTAAACTTGACAGTGGTCCAACTTTATGTCGAGGACGGTAGCATACTGTATTACCATACTATCGCCAACTCGGCGGTAGGCCCTGTCGAAGATAGCTCTGTCATTTTTTCGCCTTTTTTCGACATTGTTGGTCGGTTTGTTAATGTTTGTTGCTTTCTCTATTCGCAGCAGAAAATTTCAAGGGTAATGTACCAAAATATATCTTTTTCAGGGAGTTTTTTGGTTGTTACAAATTCAAGTAGTTTTCAAGGTGAAGGCATCAATTTCAAGGACTTTTCAAGACCTGTGCGAACCTTGTCTTCAACCTTGACATTATAACAATAACAGATTCCCATCAACTAGAACTGTTTATAAAATATTATGTGATAAAGCAGCTAGTATATTAGAGAAATAAGCAGGGTGACCTTGACCTTTGTCATATACCATTAGCTAGTTATCAACCAATGGAGTGTGATGCCCTTAGATAAAAGATTGACCATTAATAAGGCAGAGAACAAAATTGTTTATAGACAGAGATAGAACAACAGACATACTAAAATAGGCAAGCTATCATAGAAATCCTCATACTACACATCTCCAACATCATATATCACACAAATTTATCTATTGTAAGTCATACATCATTATATTTACATTTTTCCATTGAAACCTGTTAATAAATGAAAACCTTCAACTAACCCCTAATATGACCCCTAGAGTCCTCAGAAAGGTCACTGAAACCCTGACTTGACCCTAAGTCACCATCTCTGTGAAATGCCCCAGCAACATCTAAAACAGAATGATTATAATTATAATTAGTTATGTAATAATTTGTCATGGCAAATAAGAATTATAAGTCCATCCATTTGATAAAAAACATTTGTTTGTTATGCCGTATCTCTAACCACAATATACAGACGGACCTCGTTTATTCCACAACCTTCTATCCGAATACTCGGTTTCATCCAAAATAAATATCGGGTCCCGATGTATCTTCTCCTTCTATAGGCACTTCAAACTGAATTGGGCTATTTTAACCATGTATTATTTGAAATAAAATTTTGGACCTGATGAATTCGAATGAACGAGGTCTGACTGTATGTGGTAGGTAGACTTTTCAACATGAAATTCCTGTACATAGGAGCAATAAAAGTATGGTGGATTGGTTAGGTACACCAAACAAACAATTTTCTATGAATGGCCTATGTTGAATATTCAGTAAAACTAATCAAATAAATTTATTTCAGCCTCAAGCCAAATCATGGAATTTGAAGACACCTAAAAGTCGACAATCCCATTCTGGAAACAAGGGCAAAATAAACAGCAAAATAAAAATCCATAAGATGATCCGAGGGTTCAGTGCAAGACTTTCGTAACTCCTATATAAATACATAGGAGTTACCATAGTCTTGTGTTGAACCGTCCATCCTTCAAAAATATCAATCTGCAGTATTTCTTTCAACAAATTTTGTGATGCGTCATTTTTTTTAGCTGGTTTTCTACTTTTAGCCAGGAATTAAAATTTTGGTCGGGAATAACTAAAATATATCAGTAGGAGCCAAGTTTGATAGGTCAGTGAGCTATCACAATCAAACATTTAAAAAAAAAAATAGTCAGACAAAATAATAACTAAATAATTTCTAGAAAAAAATTCAGACATAACAACAATAACAAAAAGATCAGGAAAATTCTATATAAAAAATAACATGTCAATGAAAAAATCTACAGATCATTTAGTGTTATTTTTTCCATTCCATTATTTCTACACATAATGACATTACCTTTTCTCAGTGGAGAAACATACAACATGGTTCAGTATCACCGAGTACTGTAAACAGTTCTCCTATCACATTTATGGTACATTCATTTATATGTAAACCTTTAATCCATTCACAATCCAAATAAAGCTGTCCACATAAATGCTTAAGAGTTAACCTTTAAAATCAATAAAAAAAATTAAAAAATCACATCTGGATAATCCATAATTGTTTAACAATTCAAAGAAATTTTTAAAGGCAGTCAGCACTTTCAAGATTGTTTATAGTAGTTTAACTATTGTAACTTAATCATAGTAAAAAAGCAGTAAACACAGTTTTGTGCTGCACTTGCACTTTCCACTTTGATCACAACTTGAATTCATGTTGTTTACAATAATAAAGTTAAAATGTTAATCTTAAAGCTCAATCATGAATGTAAATATTTGTAATTTTAAATCTTATCAAACAGCCTATGACATAAGTGTTGTCTGAAATGGGCACATTTAATTAATACTGTAAATAACATTGAAGTGGTGAGAACTTTATTTTGCAAAATAGTCTCATTTTTACATTTTCAATTACTTAACCATATACTCTCCCAGCAACAAATTTCCCCTCACCCAAGTCATTATTTAAGCAAAGCGTGAGGTTAGTCATATCTAAGCATGTTTACCATGTGCTACACTCCCAAGCATTGAAAGCGAATGTGTTACACCAAACATAAACTACACATAACCACTTGTTTACTGGTGTCAGGTACATGTTTCTGATACAGCCGGTATTAATTTTGTTGACACAATGTTGAATTCGATGTACACAATAATTCTGATATGACCTTTGAAATAAATTTGTATGATTTAGGTAAAATCAGGCAGTCACCAATGAATACTGACACACAGTATGCTGCATATTTACCGTAAATAGTAACAATAGGAAAATATGAATCAATAGATGAAATCCGGAATTCACAAAAACATGAGTTTTTACCAGCCGTACAAACAAAATATAATCTTAGATCCATTGAAGTTCAGTCAGACGTTAAATCCTGTCTTTGTTTTCATTGTGGTTCAAGCACGGTGTTAACAGTACATTGTTGTTTGTACTGCAGGATTAGTGGGAAATTCCATATGTATACCAATCCGGAGTATGTCTATTTACAGGTCTCAGACACCAGGTGAGTGTGTTATGTCGAAGACTGCAATGAAAGCAGTACTGTAAAATCATTTTATGGCCACAAATGCCAAGCTATAAGGTACAACACGACCCAAGTTTACAGTATGGGAGCATTTGTTAGATTGCAAAATAAATGTAATTATCCTAACCTGTGCCATCTTTGTTGATCACTGAAAGAATTGACAAATTGAAATACAAAAATATAATGACTGGCTGACTAAAAAGCCATTTTTAAATGAGATGTTTTAAAAAAGCAAGAGTTTATTTTTTTAAGATCAAGTACAGTAAAACATCACTTAAAAAGACCACCTCAGTAAAAAGACCACCTCAGCAAAAAGACCACCTCAGTAAAAAGACCACCTCAGTAAAAAGACCACCTCAGTAAAAAGAACACCTCAGTAAAAAGACCACCTCAGTAAAAAGAACACCTCAGTAAAAAGACAACCTCAGTAAAAAGACCACCTCAGGAAAAATAACACCTCAGTAAAAAGACCACCTCAGTAAAAAGAACACCTCAGTAAAAAGAACACCTCAGTAAAAAGAACACCTCAGTAAAAAGACCACCTCAGTAAAAAGAACACCTCAGTAAAAAGAACACCTCAGTAAAAAGACCACCTCAGTAAAAAGACCACCTCAGTAAAAAGAACACCTCAGTAAAAAGAACACCTCAGTAAAAAGAACACCTCAGTAAAAAGAACACCTCAGTAAAAAGAACACCTCAGTAAAAAGACCACCTCAGTAAAAAGAACACCTCAGTAAAAAGAACACCTCAGTAAAAAGAACACCTCAGTAAAAAGAACACCTCAGTAAAAAGACAACCATGAAATTAAGACCACAATTTTCAAGTCCATTTTCTCTGTTTTGCTCTTTATTCAACCTCAATATAAAGACTACCTCAATAAGAAGACTAGTTTAAGGGTCCAATGGTGGTCATATTAGCGAGGTTTTACTGTAAATAAGTAAGATTTTATTTCTTTATAAAATCCACAATAAATTCAAAGCTTCCCTATCAATACAGAGTCACAAGAATTGTGCACCAAACCAATGAGATATACCACTGAAAAGGGTTGAAAATAAATTTAATATTAATCATGCCTAGAGTACAATACGAGGGTTCAGTGCAAGACTACGGCAACTGTTATATAAATACATAGGAGTTACGATAGTCTTGAGTTGAACCCTCGAAATTATTATAATTAATACATCACTGATATGGGAATGATAAATACTGTTATAATCAATTTCTCACTTCATTTATCAACAATTAACGCACAAAACTATGATAACATACGTGATAGGGATGCAATGTACTAAAGCAAGGCCACTACCCTATGAGACACAGATTCTGACTTACTTCCATGTAAAATGGTTTGAAGTGGTCAATGACTTGAACATTATATTACATTATTAGTAAAACAGAAAATTAGTTAGTTAATAATTAAGTAAAATACTTATTCAGACTTATACTTTCTTATAAACTGACCTAATCACAATATTTAACATTATTGTGGATACAGACTACATGTATAATCAAGCTACAAAAAAGCTAGAACCATAATAATAAGAAATACGTTTTTATAAATGCAGCCATACTAATTTCTGGTTGACAAAATACTACGTTAATGGACTAATTTATTGAGTGATTTGATTTTTTTACAATTAAAATATGCCATTGACAGTTGACCTAACCAGTGCCTCTATGTTCCCTCCCTGTACTGACCTAACCAGTGCTTCTATGTTCCCTCACTGTACTGACCTAACCAGTGCTTCTATGTTCCCTCACTGTACTGACCTAACCAGTGCTTCTATGTTCCCTCACTGTACTGACCTAACCAGTGCTTCCATGTACCCTCACTGTACTGACCTAACCAGTGCTTCTATGTACCCTCACTGTACTGACCTAACCAGTGCTTCCATGTACCCTCACTGTACTGACCTAACCAGTGCTTCTATGTTCCCTCACTGTACTGACCTAACCAGTGCTTCTATGTTCCCTCACTGTACTGACCTAACCAGTGCTTCTATGTTCCCTCACTGTACTGACCTAACCAGTGCTTCTATGTTCCCTCACTGTACTGACCTAACCAGTGCTTCTATGTACCCTCACTGTACTGACCTAACCAGTGCTTCTATGTTCCCTCACTGTACTGACCTAACCAGTGCTTCTATGTTCCCTCACTGTACTGACCTAACCAGTGCTTCTATGTTCCCTCACTGTACTGACCTAACCAGTGATTCTATGTACCCTCACTGTACTGACCTAACCAGTGCTTCTATGTTCCCTCACTGTACTGACCTAACCAGTGCTTCTATGTACCCTCACTGTACTGACCTAACCAGTGCTTCTATGTACCCTCACTGTACTGACCTAACCAGTGCTTCTATGTTCCCTCCCTGTACTGACCTAACCAGTGCTTCTATGTTCCCTCACTGTACTGACCTAACCAGTGCTTCTATGTTCCCCCACTGTACTGACCTAACCAGTGCTTCTATGTTCCCTCCCTGTACTGACCTAACCAGTGCTTCTATGTTCCCTCACTGTACTGACCTAACCAGTGCTTCTATGTTCCCTCACTGTACTGACCTAACCAGTGCATCTATGTACCCTCACTGTACTGACCTAACCAGTGCTTCTATGTTCCCTCACTGTACTGACCTAACCAGTGCTTCTATGTTCCCTCACTGTACTGACCTAACCAGTGCTTCTATGTTCCCTCACTGTACTGACCTAACCAGTGCTTCTATGTACCCTCACTGTACTGACCTAACCAGTGCTTCTATGTTCCCTCACTGTACTGACCTAACCAGTGCTTCTATGTTCCCTCACTGTACTGACCTAACCAGTGCTTCTATGTTCCCTCACTGTACTGACCTAACCAGTGATTCTATGTACCCTCACTGTACTGACCTAACCAGTGCTTCTATGTTCCCTCACTGTACTGACCTAACCAGTGCTTCTATGTACCCTCACTGTACTGACCTAACCAGTGCTTCTATGTACCCTCACTGTACTGACCTAACCAGTGCTTCTATGTTCCCTCCCTGTACTGACCTAACCAGTGCTTCTATGTTCCCTCACTGTACTGACCTAACCAGTGCTTCTATGTTCCCCCACTGTACTGACCTAACCAGTGCTTCTATGTTCCCTCCCTGTACTGACCTAACCAGTGCTTCTATGTTCCCTCACTGTACTGACCTAACCAGTGCTTCTATGTTCCCTCACTGTACTGACCTAACCAGTGCATCTATGTACCCTCACTGTACTGACCTAACCAGTGCTTCTATGTTCCCTCACTGTACTGACCTATTCTTTGTAAACAACTTCCCAACATGAATCAGAATTCAAGGACAGATGTATTTGGTGGTCATTCCTTCAGTCAAATAATAGCAGAGAATATACAGCACAGTCAGGATTCAAACCATTAACCAGAAATGGAAGACTGTAACAACTTAGCTAAGATACCCTTAATGGGTTAATAACAAATCTACTGGTACCTGTTATCTTTATTCTGGTATAATTAAAACAAAGGTGTAACAAAATAAAACAGAATATAATTCCAGAACTATCAAACACAATGATATAAAAGGTATATCTATTTTCCTGTATCATGCTGAAATAACTTGGGTTGGTAGGTTAGACTTTTTTTATATACTGTGGAACTGTAAATCATGAAATAAGATGTGAGGCGGTCTGATTATAATGTAAAAATATGGAAGACAAAAATCTGGTTTAATTAATGAGGTGGTCTTAACTTCAATGTGATCTTTAAGTGAAGTTTCACTAAATTTTAGTCTGACAAAGTTTTCCTGAAATTATTCAAACAAATGTATAAGAACAGAGATCGCTATCCCTGTCTGACTTTTGGAATATTCAGCAGCAAAAAAAATGTGTTCAGTGGTAAAATATTACAGTTTGTAAGGATACAGGAAACCAATATGATTGTTTAGTTCTAAGGTAACCAGGGAAACAAGGTTTACAAGCACACAAAGACAATGTCTGCCTGTTTGAACTTACTACTAAATTCTGAAGAATCAGATTCTATATCATGGAACCACTGTGGTGCTGTATCTTCATTTATCGAATCTTCTAGTGATTCAAATTCTGGAGATAACGTGTCTGCTGTCGGAATCTAAAACCAAAATAAAAGTTTTAATGGACGGTCAATCATTCATCTAGCTCATTCCACAATACTGTTACATTCTATGTTCTCACAAGAGGACACCATACATGTATATATGGACCATGTATATACAAGATCAAATTTGTAGGTCCTATACGAGTACAAGTAGGAATGAGAGATAGGTAATGTGCATCAACTATCAGGAGAGAAACTCAATGAAACTACTAACTCTGGGTGACCATCCACAAATGACCAGTGTTTATTTGCATTTAATGAGCATCTCTGCATTGATCACAGCCTCTCTGTATTATCTAATATGCATAAACAGAGCTTATGATATTTCTGTTATTCATTCTCTCAAAAATTGAGATAGAGCTTAGGTTATTCTTCTTATCAAAGCTCATAATGAGCTTATGTTAATCCTAAATAAAAATTCATGAAAAGCTTATGTAAATCCAGTACCAAAACGCACACAACTGCTTTTTCCTATAATAACAATTCAAAAAGAGCATAAGTGGGTTTTTATTTCTTGTCATTGTTTTGCCAACCCAAAATAGAAGTTTTGTATTTCGAATTAACAACTTGGAATGTATCAATATGACTAGAACTTACCTCAGATGGTCTATATAATGTGAAATCATCCCGGAATGGTGTTGTGATGGTGTGTATAGGGTCTAAGAATGCAGCATCTATCAAAGCTTGTCCAATAGCAATCGCTTGTACCCTGTAAAGATTTATGATTAAGTCATTGAGATAAAAATCCAACAGTATTTGTTTATTCTTAAACATTTGTTTGTGTACAGTCCCTCCGCTAACAATGTTTGGGGAACATGAGATTGTCATGAACTCTTGACAATCTCCTGTAGTTTGGGAATGTTCCATTATTTGTTTTTCTTAGATACTTTGATTTTCGGACGTCAAACAATTCTGCATTGAAGAGCCATAACAGTTGCACTGGTCCCAATTTCATATGGTCGGTCAGGGTACCGCTAACAAATCATTTTTATGGATGGGCCTTATGTTGTGTCCTATAGAGAAAGGTAATTGAGCTAAACCATACTGAAATCAACACGCAAGAGCATTACTTAAAAACTGATGTTTAGAACTATTAGATCCTTACACTATATACACTTATGAAAGTCTGAAGGGCAAGGTCACTACAATAATTTTGATATGGTATATATAGTCAAACAGTTGTTGTCTTAATTAGTTTCTAATCAGGTATTTAATACTTCCTAAATGATTAAAGATTGTGATAACAGATCAAAACAATAGACAAACCTGTTTGATACTTTGTCTTGCTTCATTAACCAATCAACTATGCGGTTCCCGGCGATACAGTTTTGGAATGTACGAAGTCTGATACGGTAAGTTTGATACTCAACGCCAGTACTCGGTTCATTCAACATTGCCCATAAGTTCCTCAGCTGTGAAGAGTCCTGAATGTAATATACCATATTCTGTATTGGTTATTACAGTTTATACAGTGAAACTGCAATTATAAGACCACCGCTGGTTCTGCAGAAAGTCGGTATTATAAAATTCGAGGGTTCAGCGCAAGACTATTGTAACTCCTATGTATTTATATAGGAGTTATGATAGTCTTGCAATGAACCCTCGAAATACAATTTACAAATTCCATGTATTAGTGTTGTCCATGTCAGTCTAGCCAATCAGATGGCTTGTATGTTTAAATTTTACAGTTTGCTGCTTTTACACCTCATGGCTATATTGAACAGTATGGTATTTATGGCATTTAATGCACTTTTGCTGAAAACAAACAATTGGGTGAGTAACAAAATCTCATTAAGTTGTAGCTATTTGTAGCTGGTAAGAGTGCTAGATCATGGAATCATTGGGATTTTGCCCTATAATATTGCAGTCTCTCCAATCATTCAAGAAGCACTGTACATTTTAATTGTAATCTTAATAAACTCATACAAATAAATGAAGCGCAAACATAAATCAAAGAGTTGCCAAGAAAAGTTCATATCAAAATAAATCAATAAAATTGTGTAGCTTAAACTGCTGAGGAAAAAATCAGTGACATTTCAGTGTAAATACTTGAGTCGAAAACTGAATACATGTTATACAGGGGAGAGAATACTAACAGCAACACAACAGGAATACTTCAAAAAATTGACAAGATACCTCTACCTACTTACACAAAATACACAATTTTGCAAATATCCGACCAGTTCAGGCAATGTTCACTTAAAAATTGTTGTAAGAAAATAAGGAGAAAAGGGGATGATTTTAGGCCAGTACAATCACACTATTTACTTACCTTACTCAGCATTTTCCTTTCAGTTGAGAACTTTTCTGACACTACAAAATCTGTTTGTGGTGTAAGATCAAATGGAGCTACACCGTCATTTTCGGAATCTAATTCACTTGTAGGCCTGTGAATGGAAAAAACATGCATATATTATGCAACACTAATTCACTGCTTTGGTTTGAATCCTACTTAAGTAACAGATACCAGAAGGTTTGCATATCAGGAAAATTCTCTGAAGCCAGAGCCTGGTGTACCACAAGGTTCTGTTCTAGGGCCATTACTCTTCATTCTATGACCTACCATTTAAATTAAAAGAATGCTTAACAGACATATTTGCTGATGATACTACCTTTACAGTTATAGGAAAATCGAAAATTGAAGTCCACAATAAATTACAAGCATTGCAGACTGAAATTGAACACTGGTGCAATACCAACTCGATGACAGCTAAAGGACAGAAAACTAAAGCAATGTTTATCTCATCTAAACATTACACTACTGACCAAACTCCTGAGCTATCATTAACACTTAACACCCAAACTGTTGAATACACTAATACTGAAAACATACTAGGCATACAGGTTAGCAGTTATCTTAACTGGAAAACACAAGCTGAGAACATATTGAAAAAGCAACTCTAGGCTTTACCTCTTACAAAGGATCCAATTTTATTTAGATATTCATACAAGAAAACTATTCTACAATGCCTACATACTTCCATATTTTATTGTTGCACAATCTGGGGAAACTGCAACAGTGAACAAATGGACTCAGTTATAAAATTTCAAAACGTGCTGCAATGATTATCTTGAACAAGTGCTAGGACAGACCATCAAATGAGTTGTACAAAGAATTAAATTGGATGAAATTTAATGATAAGAGTTCATTATAAGAAGTCAATTCTTATGTTTAAAGGGCTAAATGGCATAAGTCCACCCTATATACAAAACAAATTTCATTATGCTGAAAATTCAAGAATTAACCTAAGCAAAGAACTATTAAACGTACCAAAACCAACACTTGAAATTTTCAGAAAATTCAAAAATTTGGAATGAACTTCCCTTAGAGATAAGGAAGGCTGCTAACCTTAATAAGTTTAAAAAAGTATAGCTCAACAATTGGAAAAAAATCACAGTCAATCTAGTTTCTTGTTTAGATTTTGTGTACATATGGTATATTATTTTAGGATATGTTGTTTTTTTATACCATGTGAATATGTGTAAATGTTTAGTTCTGGTTTAAACTGTTTTCATTTGCATGATGTTGTCGTACTTTGAATATTATAATGTGTACATTTGTGTAAATATGTATATTTGTCAGAGGCCCACAGGGAAGATTGGGCTTGCCCAACTGTGTAGCCTCTTTAAATAAAGTTGTTATTATTATTATTATTTTTATAGTTTATATGAGAAACCAGAAAACCTGTATGAGTGACCAAAAATCCATTTTCAGATTTTTACATTTTCTAAGAGATGTATTTTTCTAGTTTTATTAAATACCACAAATATAAAACTCGGACATGTACTTTTCTTTTTATAGCAATTCCAATATTAACAGCAGAACAGAAAAGTATTTTAATATAAATGAGGAATATTTTCATTGTTATACAAGGAATACCTTAAGCTCAAAGTGCCCTGGCCATCAGCTGAAGGTCTTTTCTGACTCTTATTTGGTGATAAACTTTCCCTATCACTCTGCATACATTTGTGAAGCGCCTCTTTTATCACCTTTGGGTCAGCTGATGGATCAGTTCTCTGGGTGTAACGATGAACGATCTTGAAGCAGTATGTGCAGAGGCGTATACTTCCTGTACAACAAAACAAATGATATAAAATAATATCCTACATATTTATGCCTATGGTGGCAATGTTTTTATCCGATGTAAGAAAACTGTAGCACAATAAGTATGGTTTTACCTTAAGCTCTTAAGAAATATTGACAAATTTCATTGGATAATTCATTCAAAATTGTTAACATCTGAAAAATCACAATTGCCCCATTCAGTTCAACAGATCTGCCCCTGAATAACATAATTTAGAAAACTAACTATTTGTGACCATCTAATTTTTGCCAAATTGTCTCCTTTTATTTCAATGCAAATTCACATTCTTGTGAACATTAAGTTCAAGATAGTACCAAAATATCAGCTGTATCCAAAATATGTATATTCCATCGAACTGCAATAAAAGACTTATCCCTACAGGACTCTAGAAAGTTTCTTTTCATACAGCTGTCCTGGACTAGTGTACATGTTAATTTTGACTTGTCCGACATGGGAAGCTAGTTGTACGAGCATAGAATAGAGTATGGAGGCATGCATTAAAGACTTATCCCGGACTTAGTCTAACACAACTGTTGGTAACCCAAATTGGCAAATAGACTTGCCCGGTTGTCGGGCTAGTAGATTTCTAGAGCCCAGCCCAAATAGAAAGTGAAATAAACTGTATATATTGGAATACAGTATTTGTGAGTCCTAATTGGTCTACAGTAATAGACAAGTATAATAGACACAATGCCCACCTTTGTATCCAATAATTCTGCCAGATAATTCCTGACTGCAACAAGCATTGCAAAATATTTGTCCACATATTCGGCAATGATGACGACGTCGGAATGTCGTGAACTTGTCACTACAATCGTAACATTCCCGACAGCTGCTGTCTGGCATCCAATACTTCTTAAAGTCACTGTCACGATACACCTGTGGTGTCTGAAAAAGATCAATAAAGTGAGATCATACGTCTTTGAGATGTATTGTTTTTCAAAAACACCTACTTACAAGTCTAGTTAGATAATAAACATGACTGGTCATTTACCAAAAATATTGTCCAAAAATTCAAAAGACGCCATATTAAGGGTAAGCTACAAAACTGATGTAGCTCCCATCTTTTAAACAAGCAAACACAAAAAATTTGAGCAACCCCATAATATATCAAAGTTCTATATGGAAGTAAGTATAGGTAATGCAAGATAGGTCCAAAAAACAAATGTGTAGCTTTATGATAATAGATCAGTCATATTGGACATAGTTGGACATGAAAGTACAATAAATGTAGTAAGACTGATCTTTTGTAGTACTAGTATACTACACCTCAGGTAAAAGAGGTTTGGCTGAGCAGTGGACATGGTGTCAGCCACTCTATCCAGATGTAATGGGTTCAAGCCCACCAAGGTCAGGAGCAAGCCTACCGGTACTCATAAGCCAGGAAGTGGACTCAAGGATGAACAAACGTAATGGCTTCATTAATCCCATAAATTGTTCAGTACCTATAACCAGCTTTAACATTGACTTACAGGAGCCCTTCGTTCTAATATTGCAGATAGTCTTGTCAACACACTTCCTAGTGTTCTTTTTGTAGAAACCCCGCTATATGTTTTACTCTCCTCGGTCGGCGATGTGGTGGATGATGAGTTTGTCTCGCTTTCATCCCTGCTCAGCAATGCAGCCTCTACAACACAAATATTGCGCCACTTTACCAGTTATCAAATCACACTTATTATATGGCCTCAAAGTTATAAATACAGTCTCACCTCTCTAGAGCAGACCTCGATTGCGCAACATCCTCTTTTCAACAACATAAGTCTTTTTTTTCCAATAGTAAAAATTCATTAACAATTTAATCTCTCAAGAGCAACAACCTCTCAATTACAGGCAAAAGGTACATCTCTGGAGAGGTTGCTGTGTAATGCAGTTTCTCTTCCTCATTTATTAGTACTTGCCTTTGGCAGAATACATGCAATTGTACAGAACAAGGTAAATACAATATTAGTTTGAAACAAAGCAGGCCAATCTTAAGAGAGGTAGAATGTGTATTTGTTCTAAAAGAATACATTGTGTTATTATTTCAAAATAATTATTTAAGCTAAATTTAAGGTATGAGGTTAAGAGAAAAGTTCTACTCATTGACGAAATCTTTAACGAAGACAAGACATATTTTACTGAACAAAATAACCTAACATACAATGCACTTAAATGATGTTATCAATGAATTAATTGAATTTTAATTGATGAGTTACGAGTTTTGCAGCATAAATGTCCATACAGTTATTAATATTACTGCAATTTCTTTGGGACATGTTTTGGTTCACCCTGTACATACACCTGAAGATATAACCATTACCTGATTTAGAGTTACGTGTCAATTTTGATTCTTTATTAGATCTTGGTGAACCAAGATCTATTGATGAACCAAGATCTATTGATGTATCTCTTTGACTCCTTTCCAAGGACTGCTCCCTAGAGGGATATCTATCCACTGATACGTCCCTGCTAGAAGATTTACTTCCATCTGATGACTGGTCAGAATCATCTACGAATATATATAGTACACTACATTCATGAGAGGCCTTAACTTATAAATGGAATTCATTAAAAGAGTGGAAATGATAAATAAATTAATATTCCATGATGAACTAGTTCATAATTCAACTGTAATTATGCTAACCTGAGTTAGGTCAGTTATTTGTTCTTAGATACATAAAATATGGATGGCATAGAAAATAATATGAACAGGGACAAATTCTCAATGTAGGAAAGGTACAGTACACCAACAATATTTTCCTAATGAGTTCAACAGTCCAATAGAGTGTATCCAATAATCATACCTCTCCCTCTTTTGAAAAACCTCCTTAGGAAGTTGCCAGATGACTGCGTCTCTGAACTTGGGGGACCAAACGATGTAAGGGTAGCTGGTGTATCATCCCACAACGACATAGGGACAGTGGATTAAGAGATCCGGACCATAGCTAAATCTGAAATCATTCTCCCAGAATCAACAAAATAACAAACAGAAACAAATAAAGTACTGTTACTAAAATAGCTTCATATATTATAGGTATTGATAAAAATGTAATAAGTCTAGATCCAATCATTCACAACAACAGCCTATAGAATTAATTGTCAGACAGGGACATGAAACTGCTTTGCTTTATACAAATCCATATTTCCATTATGAACTCATCAATGCTACTGATGAAACAGATGCTACACCACTTGTGAAAATATTCTGTCTGCTGCTCATTCGGCGAAATAACTGTAAGTCTTATACCGGAAGACACAAGTATCCATCTAACCCCACACCACTACACTCCTCCCCCTTCCTGCATTCGATGCTCAACCACCGTGGGCTGTCAAACACCACTGCCATCATTGAAGTAAATCAAGGGAAAAGAGTGCACCTGATGTTGGGCTCTAACCCATGACCCCCTTAAACACTATAGTATGGGGCTCTACCGACTGAGCTAACCCGGCAGTCGTCTAACCCCATTCTATTTATCTATCTATCTATTTATACTGTGAGACTCCCCTTAGGGGTATTAATGACTATTAGAACTACTCATCCCAGACTTTAATAGTCCTTTAAATAAGACCCTACATAACTTATTTCACATTTGACATTTTCTGGTTGTTACATGCAAAGTGAAAGTTAATTAACAACATAATGAATGTTTATGGTTAAATCACAGGTACTTGAAACAATCTATTTTAATGTTCTATATGGCCTATATATTATAATAAGAATAAAACATTAAAACAGTTTGTTTCAAGTACCTGTGGGTTACTGGACATGTAAACGTCTAATATTTTGGACTATGACTTGACTATATTGGTCCCGTCAATAAATCAGTGACCTGTCATCTTTCCAAAATGAAGCTGTTATGAAGTTATTGTATTAGTCATAGGTATTTGGCAGTTGAGGCTTCGGACGTTTTGTTTTTTATTGTGTATCATCATATGATAATCATCTTCTGAATATTCAATATTGACAGTGAAAATGACAGAAATTTCAGAGTAAACTTAAATGTAATTCCTTACCGTATAGTGATACACAAATGTACTAGATTAATTATTTGAAGTTAAATGGTATTAATTGTGAATCTAATAATACATTTCAGTAGATGACAGCATTGTAACAGTCAACAGTGTTTATTTCAGAAAATGAAAATAGGCAGTGCCAAGGTTGATGCTAAAATCCAGGTTCCCAATGGGTAAGTGCTAAATACTGGCAAGCCCGTAATAATACCGTACTAACTGCAGCGGTAGTCTCCCCTGTCATTCATTTGTCTTTTAGAGTAAACAGAAATAGTGTTCATCAAGACGAACAAAATGATGTATTACTTGACATATTTACGTAAAAAAAAAGTTTTCGCTAAAAATCACGTACAGGTCTTGACCTGTGATAGAATTTCATTTTTCGGAAAAAAATATTTCTCTCCAATTTTGCTCATTTTTTCAGGACTTAAAGACTTACCTACCCCATCGACGAAAATGTCTTCAGCTATGCAATATATCCATTTTAAATGTTTCCCGAGGTTTTCGCAAAAATCACGTAAGTTATGAGAATTTCTAATCTTCGAAAAAAGAAATGTCTCTCCGATTAACCTAGAGTCAGTCAGATTCAGCCAGAGTCAGCCAGAGTCAGCCAGAGTCAGTCAGAGTCAGTCAGAGTCTGTCAGAGTCAGTCAGAGTCTGTCAGAGTCAGTCAGAGTCAGTGAGTGTCAGTCAGAGTCAGTCAGAGTCAGACAGAGTCAGTCAGAGTCACCGTAAGCCGTAGATTTAGTTGAAAGTATACATATATATATATATTTCAATAGTGTTCATCAAGACGAACAAAATGATGTATTACTTGACATATTTACGTAAAAAAAAAGTTTTCGCTAAAAATCACGTACAGGTCTTGACCTGTGATAGAATTTCATTTTTCGGAAAAAAATATTTCTCTCCAATTTTGCTCATTTTTTCAGGACTTAAAGACTTACCTACCCCATCGACGAAAATGTCTTCAGCTATGCAATATATCCATTTTAAATGTTTCCCGAGGTTTTCGCAAAAATCACGTAAGTTATGAGAATTTCTAATCTTCGAAAAAAGAAATGTCTCTCCGATTAACCTAGAGTCAGTCAGAGTCAGTCAGAGTCAGTCAGAGTCTGTCAGAGTCAGTCAGAGTCTGTCAGAGTCAGTCAGAGTCAGTGAGTGTCAGTCAGAGTCAGTCAGAGTCAGACAGAGTCAGTCAGAGTCACCGTAAGCCGTAGATTTAGTTGAAAGTATACATATATATATATATTTCAATAGTGTTCATCAAGACGAACAAAATGATGTATTACTTGACATATTTACGTAAAAAAAAAGTTTTCGCTAAAAATCACGTACAGGTCTTGACCTGTGATAGAATTTCATTTTTCGGAAAAAAATATTTCTCTCCAATTTTGCTCATTTTTTCAGGACTTAAAGACTTACCTACCCCATCGACGAAAATGTCTTCAGCTATGCAATATATCCATTTTAAATGTTTCCCGAGGTTTTCGCAAAAATCACGTAAGTTATGAGAATTTCTATCTTCGAAAAAAGAAATGTCTCTCCGATTAACCTAGAGTCAGTCAGAGTCAGTCAGAGTCAGCCAGAGTCAGCCAGAGTCAGTCAGAGTCAGTCAGAGTCTGTCAGAGTCAGTCAGAGTCTGTCAGAGTCAGTCAGAGTCAGTGAGTGTCAGTCAGAGTCAGTCAGAGTCAGACAGAGTCAGTCAGAGTCACCGTAAGCCGTAGATTTAGTTGAAAGTATACATATATATATATATTTCAATAGTGTTCATCAAGACGAACAAAATGATGTATTACTTGACATATTTACGTAAAAAAAAAGTTTTCGCTAAAAATCACGTACAGGTCTTGACCTGTGATAGAATTTCATTTTTCGGAAAAAAATATTTCACTCCAATTTTGCTCATTTTTTCAGGACTTAAAGACTTACCTACCCCATCGACGAAAATGTCTTCAGCTATGCAATATATCCATTTTAAATGTTTCCCGAGGTTTTCGCAAAAATCACGTAAGTTATGAGAATTTCTATCTTCGAAAAAAGAAATGTCTCTCTGATTAACCTAGAGTCAGTCAGAGTCAGTCAGAGTCAGCCAGAGTCAGCCAGAGTCAGTCAGAGTCAGTCAGAGTCTGTCAGAGTCAGTCAGAGTCTGTCAGAGTCAGTCAGAGTCAGTGAGTGTCAGTCAGAGTCAGTCAGAGTCAGACAGAGTCAGTCAGAGTCACCGTAAGCCGTAGATTTAGTTGAAAGTATACATATATATATATATTTCAATAGTGTTCATCAAGACGAACAAAATGATGTATTACTTGACATATTTACGTAAAAAAACAGTTTTCGCTAAAAATCACGTACAGGTCTTAACCTGTGATAGAATTTCATTTTTCGGAAAAAAATATTTCTCTCCAATTTTGCTCATTTTTTCAGGACTTAAAGACTTACCTACCCCATCGACGAAAATGTCTTCAGCTATGCAATATATCCATTTTAAATGTTTCCCGAGGTTTTCGCAAAAATCACGTAAGTTATGAGAATTTCTATCTTCGAAAAAAGAAATGTCTCTCCGATTAACCTAGAGTCAGTCAGAGTCAGTCAGAGTCAGCCAGAGTCAGCCAGAGTCAGTCAGAGTCAGTCAGAGTCTGTCAGAGTCAGTCAGAGTCTGTCAGAGTCAGTCAGAGTCAGTGAGTGTCAGTCAGAGTCAGTCAGAGTCAGACAGAGTCAGTCAGAGTCACCGTAAGCCGTAGATTTAGTTGAAAGTATACATATATATATATATTTCAATAGTGTTCATCAAGACGAACAAAATGATGTATTACTTGACATATTTACGTAAAAAAAAAGTTTTCGCTAAAAATCACGCACAGGTCTTGACCTGTGATAGAATTTCATTTTTCGGAAAAAAATATTTCTCTCCAATTTTGCTCATTTTTTCAGGACTTAAAGACTTACCTACCCCATCGACGAAAATGTCTTCAGCTATGCAATATATCCATTTTAAATGTTTCCCGAGGTTTTCGCAAAAATCACGTAAGTTATGAGAATTTCTATCTTCGAAAAAAGAAATGTCTCTCCGATTAACCTAGAGTCAGTCAGAGTCAGTCAGAGTCAGCCAGAGTCAGCCAGAGTCAGTCAGAGTCAGTCAGAGTCTGTCAGAGTCAGTCAGAGTCTGTCAGAGTCAGTCAGAGTCTGTCAGAGTCAGTCAGAGTCTGTCAGAGTCAGTCAGAGTCTGTCAGAGTCAGTCAGAGTCTGTCAGAGTCAGTCAGAGTCTGTCAGAGTCAGTCAGAGTCTGTCAGAGTCAGTCAGAGTCAGTGAGTGTCAGTCAGAGTCAGTCAGAGTCAGACAGAGTCAGTCAGAGTCACCGTAAGCCGTAGATTTAGTTGAAAGTATACATATATATATATATTTCAATAGTGTTCATCAAGACGAACAAAATGATGTATTACTTGACATATTTACGTAAAAAAAAAGGTTTTCGCTAAAAATCACGTACAGGTCTTGACCTGTGATAGAATTTCATTTTTCGGAAAAAAATATTTCTCTCCAATTTTGCTCATTTTTTCAGGACTTAAAGACTTACCTACCCCATCGACGAAAATGTCTTCAGCTATGCAATATATCCATTTTAAATGTTTCCCGAGGTTTTCGCAAAAATCACGTAAGTTATGAGAATTTCTATCTTCGAAAAAAGAAATGTCTCTCCGATTAACCTAGAGTCAGTCAGAGTCAGTCAGAGTCAGCCAGAGTCAGCCAGAGTCAGTCAGAGTCAGTCAGAGTCTGTCAGAGTCAGTCAGAGTCTGTCAGAGTCAGTCAGAGTCTGTCAGAGTCAGTCAGAGTCAGTGAGTGTCAGTCAGAGTCAGTCAGAGTCAGACAGAGTCAGTCAGAGTCACCGTAAGCCGTAGATTTAGTTGAAAGTATACATATATATATATATTTCAATAGTGTTCATCAAGACGAACAAAATGATGTATTATTTGACATATTTACGTAAACAAAAAGTTTTCGCTAAAAATCACGTACAGGTCTTGACCTGTGATAGAATTTCATTTTTCGGAAAAAAATATTTCTCTCCAATTTTGCTCATTTTTTCAGGACTTAAAGACTTACCTACCCCATCGACGAAAATGTCTTCAGCTATGCAATATATCCATTTTAAATGTTTCCCGAGGTTTTCGCAAAATTCACGTAAGTTATGAGAATTTCTATCTTCGAAAAAAGAAATGTCTCTCCGATTAACCTAGAGTCAGTCAGAGTCAGCCAGAGTCAGCCAGAGTCAGCCAGAGTCAGTCAGAGTCAGTCAGAGTCTGTCAGAGTCAGTCAGAGTCTGTCAGAGTCAGTCAGAGTCAGTGAGTGTCAGTCCGAGTCAGTCAGAGTCAGACAGAGTCAGTCAGAGTCACCGTAAGCCGTAGATTTAGTTGAAAGTATACATATATATATATTTCAATAGTGTTCATCAAGACGAACAAAATGATGTATTACTTGACATATTTACGTAAAAAAAAAGGGTTTTCGCTAAAAATCACGTACAGGTCTTGACCTGTGATAGAATTTCATTTTTCGGAAAAAAATATTTCTCTCCAATTTTGCTCATTTTTTCAGGACTTAAAGACTTACCTACCCCATCGACGAAAATGTCTTCAGCTATGCAATATATCCATTTTAAATGTTTCCCGAGGTTTTCGCAAAAATCACGTAAGTTATGAGAATTTCTATCTTCGAAAAAAGAAATGTCTCTCCGATTAACCTAGAGTCAGTCAGAGTCAGTCAGAGTCAGCCAGAGTCAGCCAGAGTCAGTCAGAGTCAGTCAGAGTCTGTCAGAGTCAGTCAGGGTCTGTCAGAGTCAGTCAGAGTCTGTCAGAGTCAGTCAGAGTCTGTCAGAGTCAGTCAGAGTCAGTGAGTGTCAGTCAGAGTCAGTCAGAGTCAGACAGAGTCAGTCAGAGTCACCGTAAGCCGTAGATTTAGTTGAAAGTATACATATATATATATATATTTCAATAGTGTTCATCAAGACGAACAAAATGATGTATTACTTGACACATTTACGTAAAAAAAAAGTTTTCGATAAAAATCACGTACAGGTCTTGACCTGTGATAGAATTTCATTTTTCGGAAAAAAATATTTCTCTCCAATTTTGCTCATTTTTTCAGGACTTAAAGACTTACCTACCCCATCGACGAAAATGTCTTCAGCTATGCAATATATCCATTTTAAATGTTTCCCGAGGTTTTCGCAAAATTCACGTAAGTTATGAGAATTTCTATTTTCGAAAAAAGAAATGCCTCTCCGATTAACCTAGAGTCAGTCAGAGTCAGTCAGAGTCAGCCAGAGTCAGCCAGAGTCAGTCAGAGTCAGTCAGAGTCTGTCAGAGTCAGTCAGAGTCACCGTAAGCCGTAGATTTAGTTGAAAGTATACATATATATATATATTTCAATGGTGTTCATCAAGACGAACAAAATGATGTATTACTTGACATATTTACGTAAAAAAAAAGTTTTCGCTAAAAATCACGTACAGGTCTTGACCTGTGATAGAATTTCATTTTTCGGAAAAAAATATTTCTCTCCAATTTTGCTCATTTTTTCAGGACTTAAAGACTTACCCACCCCATCGACGAAAATGTCTTCAGCTATGCAATATATCCATTTTAAATGTTTCCCGAGGTTTTCGCAAAAATCACGTAAGTTATGAGAATTTCTATCTTCGAAAAAAGAAATGTCTCTCCGATTAACCTAGAGTCAGTCAGAGTCAGCCAGAGTCAGCCAGAGTCAGCCAGAGTCAGTCAGAGTCAGTCAGAGTCTGTCAGAGTCAGTCAGAGTCTGTCAGAGTCAGTCAGAGTCAGTGAGAGTCAGTGAGTGTCAGTCAGAGTCAGTCAGAGTCAGACAGAGTCAGTCAGAGTCACCGTAAGCCGTAGATTTAGTTGAAAGTATACATATATATATATATATATTTCAATAGTGTTCATCAAGACGAACAAAATGATGTATTACTTGACACATTTACGTAAAAAAAAAGTTTTCGCTAAAAATCACGTACAGGTCTTGACCTGTGATAGAATTTCATTTTTCGGAAAAAAATATTTCTCTCCAATTTTGCTCATTTTTTCAGGACTTAAAGACTTACCTACCCCATCGACGAAAATGTCTTCAGCTATGCAATATATCCATTTTAAATGTTTCCCGAGGTTTTCGCAAAAATCACGTAAGTTATGAGAATTTCTATCTTCGAAAAAAGAAATGTCTCTCCGATTAACCTAGAGTCAGTCAGAGTCAGTCAGAGTCAGCCAGAGTCAGCCAGAGTCAGTCAGAGTCAGTCAGAGTCTGTCAGAGTCAGTCAGAGTCTGTCAGAGTCAGTCAGAGTCTGTCAGAGTCAGTCAGAGTCAGTGAGTGTCAGTCAGAGTCAGTCAGAGTCAGACAGAGTCAGTCAGAGTCACCGTAAGCCGTAGATTTAGTTGAAAGTATACATATATATATATATTTCAATAGTGTTCATCAAGACGAACAAAATGATGTATTATTTGACATATTTACGTAAACAAAAAGTTTTCGCTAAAAATCACGTACAGGTCTTGACCTGTGATAGAATTTCATTTTTCGGAAAAAAATATTTATCTCTAATTTTGCTCATTTTTTCAGGACTTAAAGACTTACCTACCCCATCGACGAAAATGTCTTCAGCTATGCAATATATCCATTTTAAATGTTTCCCGAGGTTTTCGCATCATTCACGTAAGTTATGAGAATTTCTATCTTCGAAAAAAGAAATGTCTCTCCGATTAACCTAGAGTCAGTCAGAGTCAGCCAGAGTCAGCCAGAGTCAGCCAGAGTCAGTCAGAGTCAGTCAGAGTCTGTCAGAGTCAGTCAGAGTCTGTCAGAGTCAGTCAGAGTCAGTGAGTGTCAGTCCGAGTCAGTCAGAGTCAGACAGAGTCAGTCAGAGTCACCGTAAGCCGTAGATTTAGTTGAAAGTATACATATATATATATTTCAATAGTGTTCATCAAGACGAACAAAATGATGTATTACTTGACATATTTACGTAAAAAAAAAGGTTTTCGCTAAAAATCACGTACAGGTCTTGACCTGTGATAGAATTTCATTTTTCGGAAAAAAATATTTCTCTCCAATTTTGCTCATTTTTTCAGGACTTAAAGACTTACCTACCCCATCGACGAAAATGTCTTCAGCTATGCAATATATCCATTTTAAATGTTTCCCGAGGTTTTCGCAAAAATCACGTAAGTTATGAGAATTTCTATCTTCGAAAAAAGAAATGTCTCTCCGATTAACCTAGAGTCAGTCAGAGTCAGCCAGAGTCAGCCAGAGTCAGCCAGAGTCAGTCAGAGTCAGTCAGAGTCTGTCAGAGTCAGTCAGAGTCTGTCAGAGTCAGTCAGAGTCAGTGAGTGTCAGTCCGAGTCAGTCAGAGTCAGACAGAGTCAGTCAGAGTCACCGTAAGCCGTAGATTTAGTTGAAAGTATACATATATATATATTTCAATAGTGTTCATCAAGACGAACAAAATGATGTATTACTTGACATATTTACGTAAAAAAAAAGGTTTTCGCTAAAAATCACGTACAGGTCTTGACCTTTGATAGAATTTCATTTTTCGGAAAAAAATATTTCTCTCCAATTTTGCTCATTTTTTCAGGACTTAAAGACTTACCTACCCCATCGACGAAAATGTCTTCAGCTATGCAATATATCCATTTTAAATGTTTCCCGAGGTTTTCGCAAAAATCACGTAAGTTATGAGAATTTCTATCTTCGAAAAAAGAAATGTCTCTCCGATTAACCTAGAGTCAGTCAGAGTCAGCCAGAGTCAGCCAGAGTCAGTCAGAGTCAGTCAGAGTCTGTCAGAGTCAGTCAGAGTCTGTCAGAGTCAGTCAGAGTCTGTCAGAGTCAGTCAGAGTCAGTGAGTGTCAGTCAGAGTCAGTCAGAGTCAGACAGAGTCAGTCAGAGTCACCGTAAGCCGTAGATTTAGTTGAAAGTATACATATATATATATATTTCAATAGTGTTCATCAAGACGAACAAAATGATGTATTACTTGACATATTTACGTAAAAAAAAAGTTTTCGCTAAAAATCACGTACAGGTCTTGACCTGTGATAGAATTTCATTTTTCGGAAAAAGATATTTCTCTCCAATTTTGCTCATTTTTTCAGGACTTAAAGACTTACCCACCCCATCGACGAAAATGTCTTCAGCTATGCAATATATCCATTTTAAATGTTTCCCGAGGTTTTCGCAAAATTCACGTAAGTTATGAGAATTTCTATCTTCGAAAAAAGAAATGTCTCTCCGATTAACCTAGAGTCAGTCAGAGTCAGCCAGAGTCAGCCAGAGTCAGCCAGAGTCAGTCAGAGTCAGTCAGAGTCTGTCAGAGTCAGTCAGAGTCTGTCAGAGTCAGTCAGAGTCAGTCAGAGTCAGTGAGTGTCAGTCAGAGTCAGTCAGAGTCAGACAGAGTCAGTCAGAGTCACCGTAAGCCGTAGATTTAGTTGAAAGTATACATATATATATATATATATTTCAATAGTGTTCATCAAGACGAACAAAATGATGTATTACTTGACACATTTACGTAAAAAAAAAGTTTTCGTTAAAAATCACGTACAGGTCTTGACCTGTGATAGAATTTCATTTTTCGGAAAAAAATATTTCTCTCCAATTTTGCTCATTTTTTCAGGACTTAAAGACTTACCTACCCCATCGACGAAAATGTCTTCAGCTATGCAATATATCCATTTTAAATGTTTCCCGAGGTTTTCGCAAAAATCACGTAAGTTATGAGAATTTCTATCTTCGAAAAAAGAAATGTCTCTCCGATTAACCTAGAGTCAGTCAGAGTCAGTCAGAGTCAGCCAGAGTCAGCCAGAGTCAGTCAGAGTCAGTCAGAGTCTGTCAGAGTCAGTCAGAGTCTGTCAGAGTCAGTCAGAGTCTGTCAGAGTCAGTCAGAGTCTGTCAGAGTCAGTCAGAGTCAGTGAGTGTCAGTCAGAGTCAGTCAGAGTCAGACAGAGTCAGTCAGAGTCACGGTAAGCCGTAGATTTAGTTGAAAATATACATATATATATATTTCAATAGTGTTCATCAAGACGAACAAAATGATGTATTACTTGACATATTTACGTAAAAAAAAAGTTTTCGCTAAAAATCACGTACAGGTCTTGACCTGTGATAGAATTTCATTTTTCGGAAAAAAATATGTCTCTCCAATTTTGCTCATTTTTTCAGGACTTAAAGACTTACCTACCCCATCGACGAAAATGTCTTCAGCTATGCAATATATCCATTTTAAATGTTTCCCGAGGTTTTCGCAAAAATCACGTAAGTTATGAGAATTTCTATCTTCGAAAAAAGAAATGTCTCTCCGATTAACCTAGAGTCAGTCAGAGTCAGTCAGAGTCAGCCAGAGTCAGCCAGAGTCAGTCAGAGTCAGTCAGAGTCTGTCAGAGTCAGTCAGAGTCTGTCAGAGTCAGTCAGAGTCTGTCAGAGTCAGTCAGAGTCAGTGAGTGTCAGTCAGAGTCAGTCAGAGTCAGACAGAGTCAGTCAGAGTCACCGTAAGCCGTAGATTTAGTTGAAAGTATACATATATATATATATTTCAATAGTGTTCATCAAGACGAACAAAATGATGTATTACTTGACATATTTACGTAAAAAAAAAGTTTTCGCTAAAAATCACGTACAGGTCTTGACCTGTGATAGAATTTCATTTTTCGGAAAAAAATATTTCTCTCCAATTTTGCTCATTTTTTCAGGACTTAAAGACTTACCCACCCCATCGACGAAAATGTCTTCAGCTATGCAATATATCCATTTTAAATGTTTCCCGAGGTTTTCGCAAAATTCACGTAAGTTATGAGAATTTCTATCTTCGAAAAAAGAAATGTCTCTCCGATTAACCTAGAGTCAGTCAGAGTCAGCCAGAGTCAGCCAGAGTCAGCCAGAGTCAGTCAGAGTCAGTCAGAGTCTGTCAGAGTCAGTCAGAGTCAGTCAGAGTCAGTGAGTGTCAGTCAGAGTCAGTCAGAGTCAGACAGAGTCAGTCAGAGTCACCGTAAGCCGTAGATTTAGTTGAAAGTATACATATATATATATATATATTTCAATAGTGTTCATCAAGACGAACAAAATGATGTATTACTTGACACATTTACGTAAAAAAAAAGTTTTCGCTAAAAATCACGTACAGGTCTTGACCTGTGATAGAATTTCATTTTTCGGAAAAAAATATTTCTCTCCAATTTTGCTCATTTTTTCAGGACTTAAAGACTTACCTACCCCATCGACGAAAATGTCTTCAGCTATGCAATATATCCATTTTAAATGTTTCCCGAGGTTTTCGCAAAAATCACGTAAGTTATGAGAATTTCTAATCTTCGAAAAAAGAAATGTCTCTCCGATTAACCTAGAGTCAGTCAGAGTCAGTCAGAGTCAGCCAGAGTCAGCCAGAGTCAGTCAGAGTCAGTCAGAGTCTGTCAGAGTCAGTCAGAGTCTGTCAGAGTCAGTCAGAGTCAGTGAGTGTCAGTCAGAGTCAGTCAGAGTCAGACAGAGTCAGTCAGAGTCACCGTAAGCCGTAGATTTAGTTGAAAGTATACATATATATATATATATTTCAATAGTGTTCATCAAGACGAACAAAATGATGTATTACTTGACATATTTACGTAAAAAAAAAGTTTTCGCTAAAAATCACGTACAGGTCTTGACCTGTGATAGAATTTCATTTTTCGGAAAAAAATATTCTCTCCAATTTTGCTCATTTTTTCAGGACTTAAAGACTTACCTCCCCCATCGACGAAAATGTCTTCAGCTATGCAATATATCCATTTTAAATGTTTCCCGAGGTTTTCGCAAAATTCACGTAAGTTATGAGAATTTCTATTTTCGAAAAAAGAAATGCCTCTCCGATTAACCTAGAGTCAGTCAGAGTCAGCCAGAGTCAGCCAGAGTCAGCCAGAGTCAGTCAGAGTCAGTCAGAGTCTGTCAGAGTCAGTCAGAGTCTGTCAGAGTCAGTCAGATTCAGTGAGTGTCAGTCAGAGTCAGTCAGAGTCAGACAGAGTCAGTCAGAGTCACCGTAAGCCGTAGATTTAGTTGAAAGTATACATATATATATATATTTCAATAGTGTTCATCAAGACGAACAAAATGATGTATTACTTGACATATTTAAGTAAAAAAAAAGTTTTCGCTAAAAATCACGTACAGGTCTTGACCTGTGATAGAATTTCATTTTTCGGAAAAAAATATTTCTCTCCAATTTTGCTCATTTTTTCAGGACTTAAAGACTTACCTACCCCATCGACGAAAATGTCTTCAGCTATGCAATATATCCATTTTAAATGTTTCCCGAGGTTTTCGCAAAAATCACGTAAGTTATGAGAATTTCTATCTTCGAAAAAAGAAATGTCTCTCCGATTAACCTAGAGTCAGTCAGAGTCAGTCAGAGTCAGCCAGAGTCAGCCAGAGTCAGTCAGAGTCAGTCAGAGTCTGTCAGAGTCAGTCAGAGTCTGTCAGAGTCAGTCAGAGTCTGTCAGAATCAGTCAGAGTCAGTGAGTGTCAGTCAGAGTCAGTCAGAGTCAGACAGAGTCAGTCAGAGTCACCGTAAGCCGTAGATTTAGTTGAAAGTATACATATATATATATATTTCAATAGTGTTCATCAAGACGAACAAAATGATGTATTACTTGACATATTTACGTAAACAAAAAGTTTTCGCTAAAAATCACGTACAGGTCTTGACCTGTGATAGAATTTCATTTTTCGGAAAAAAATATTTCTCTCCAATTTTGCTCATTTTTTCAGGACTTAAAGACTTACCTACCCCATCGACGAAAATGTCTTCAGCTATGCAATATATCCATTTTAAATGTTTCCCGAGGTTTTCGCAAAAATCACGTAAGTTATGAGAATTTCTATCTTCGAAAAAAGAAATGTCTCTCCGATTAACCTAGAGTCAGTCAGAGTCAGTCAGAGTCAGCCAGAGTCAGCCAGAGTCAGTCAGAGTCAGTCAGAGTCTGTCAGAGTCAGTCAGAGTCTGTCAGAGTCAGTCAGAGTCTGTCAGAGTCAGTCAGAGTCAGTGAGTGTCAGTCAGAGTCAGTCAGAGTCAGACAGAGTCAGTCAGAGTCACCGTAAGCCGTAGATTTAGTTGAAAATGTACATATATATATATTTCAATAGTGTTCATCAAGACGAACAAAATGATGTATTACTTGACATATTTACGTAAAAAAAAAGTTTTCGCTAAAAATCACGTACAGGTCTTGACCTGTGATAGAATTTCATTTTTCGGAAAAAAATATGTCTCTCCAATTTTGCTCATTTTTTCAGGACTTAAAGACTTACCTACCCCATCGACGAAAATGTCTTCAGCTATGCAATATATCCATTTAAAATGTTTCCCGAGGTTTTCGCAAAAATCACGTAAGTTATGAGAATTTCTATCTTCGAAAAAAGAAATGTCTCTCCGATTAACCTAGAGTCAGTCAGAGTCAGTCAGAGTCAGCCAGAGTCAGCCAGAGTCAGTCAGAGTCAGTCAGAGTCTGTCAGAGTCAGTCAGAGTCTGTCAGAGTCAGTCAGAGTCTGTCAGAGTCAGTCAGAGTCAGTGAGTGTCAGTCAGAGTCAGTCAGAGTCAGACAGAGTCAGTCAGAGTCACCGTAAGCCGTAGATTTAGTTGAAAGTATACATATATATATATATTTCAATAGTGTTCATCAAGACGAACAAAATGATGTATTACTTGACATATTTACGTAAAAAAAAAGTTTTCGCTAAAAATCACGTACAGGTCTTGACCTGTGATAGAATTTCATTTTTCGGAAAAAAATATTTCTCTCCAATTTTGCTCATTTTTTCAGGACTTAAAGACTTACCTACCCCATCGACGAAAATGTCTTCAGCTATGCAATATATCCATTTTAAATGTTTCCCGAGGTTTTCGCAAAAATCACGTAAGTTATGAGAATTTCTATCTTCGAAAAAAGAAATGTCTCTCCGATTAACCTAGAGTCAGTCAGAGTCAGTCAGAGTCAGCCAGAGTCAGCCAGAGTAAGTCAGAGTCAGTCAGAGTCTGTCAGAGTCAGTCAGAGTCTGTCAGAGTCAGTCAGAGTCTGTCAGAGTCAGTCAGAGTCAGTGAGTGTCAGTCAGAGTCAGTCAGAGTCAGACAGAGTCAGTCAGAGTCACCGTAAGCCGTAGATTTAGTTGAACATGTACATATATATATATTTCAATAGTGTTCATCAAGACGAACAAAATGATGTATTACTTGACATATTTACGTAAAAAAAAAGTTTTCGCTAAAAATCACGTACAGGTCTTGACCTGTGATAGAATTTCATTTTTCGGAAAAAAATATGTCTCTCCAATTTTGCTCATTTTTTCAGGACTTAAAGACTTACCTACCCCATCGACGAAAATGTCTTCAGCTATGCAATATATCCATTTAAAATGTTTCCCGAGGTTTTCGCAAAAATCACGTAAGTTATGAGAATTTCTATCTTCGAAAAAAGAAATGTCTCTCCGATTAACCTAGAGTCAGTCAGAGTCAGTCAGAGTCAGCCAGAGTCAGCCAGAGTCAGTCAGAGTCAGTCAGAGTCTGTCAGAGTCAGTCAGAGTCTGTCAGAGTCAGTCAGAGTCTGTCAGAGTCAGTCAGAGTCAGTGAGTGTCAGTCAGAGTCAGTCAGAGTCAGACAGAGTCAGTCAGAGTCACCGTAAGCCGTAGATTTAGTTGAAAGTATACATATATATATATATTTCAATAGTGTTCATCAAGACGAACAAAATGATGTATTACTTGACATATTTACGTAAAAAAAAGTTTTCGCTAAAAATCACGTACAGGTCTTGACCTGTGATAGAATTTCATTTTTCGGAAAAAAATATTTCTCTCCAATTTTACTCATTTTTTCAGGACTTAAAGACTTACGTACCCCATCGACGAAAATGTCTTCAGCTATGCAATATATCCATTTTAAATGTTTCCCGAGGTTTTCGCAAAAATCACGTAAGTTATGAGAATTTCTAATCTTCGAAAAAAGAAATGTCTCTCCGATTAACCTAGAGTCAGTCAGAGTCAGTCAGAGTCAGCCAGAGTCAGCCAGAGTCAGTCAGAGTCAGTCAGAGTCTGTCAGAGTCAGTCAGAGTCTGTCAGAGTCAGTCAGAGTCTGTCAGAGTCAGTCAGAGTCAGTGAGTGTCAGTCAGAGTCAGTCAGAGTCAGACAGAGTCAGTCAGAGTCACCGTAAGCCGTAGATTTAGTTGAAAGTATACATATATATATATATTTCAATAGTGTTCATCAAGACGAACAAAATGATGTATTACTTGACATATTTACGTAAAAAAAAAGTTTTCGCTAAAAATCACGTACAGGTCTTGACCTGTGATAGAATTTCATTTTTCGGAAAAAAATATTTCTCTCCAATTTTGCTCATTTTTTCAGGACTTAAAGACTTACCTACCCCATCGACGAAAATGTCTTCAGCTATGCAATATATCCATTTTAAATGTTTCCCGAGGTTTTCGCAAAATTCACGTAAGTTATGAGAATTTCTATCTTCGAAAAAAGAAATGTCTCTCCGATTAACCTAGAGTCAGTCAGAGTCAGCCAGAGTCAGCCAGAGTCAGCCAGAGTCAGTCAGAGTCAGTCAGAGTCTGTCAGAGTCAGTCAGAGTCTGTCAGAGTCAGTCAGAGTCAGTGAGTGTCAGTCCGAGTCAGTCAGAGTCAGACAGAGTCAGTCAGAGTCACCGTAAGCCGTAGATTTAGTTGAAAGTATACATATATATATATTTCAATAGTGTTCATCAAGACGAACAAAATGATGTATTACTTGACATATTTACGTAAAAAAAAAGGTTTTCGCTAAAAATCACGTACAGGTCTTGACCTGTGATAGAATTTCTTTTTTCGGAAAAAAATATTTCTCTCCAATTTTGCTCATTTTTTCAGGACTTAAAGACTTACCTACCCCATCGACGAAAATGTCTTCAGCTATGCAATATATCCATTTTAAATGTTTCCCGAGGTTTTCGCAAAAATCACGTAAGTTATGAGAATTTCTATCTTCGAAAAAAGAAATGTCTCTCCGATTAACCTAGAGTCAGTCAGAGTCAGTCAGAGTCAGCCAGAGTCAGCCAGAGTCAGTCAGAGTCAGTCAGAGTCTGTCAGAGTCAGTCAGAGTCTGTCAGAGTCAGTCAGAGTCTGCCAGAGTCAGTCAGAGTCTGTCAGAGTCAGTCAGAGTCAGTGAGTGTCAGTCAGAGTCAGTCAGAGTCAGACAGAGTCAGTCAGAGTCACCGTAAGCCGTAGATTTAGTTGAAAGTATACATATATATATATATATTTCAATAGTGTTCATCAAGACGAACAAAATGATGTATTACTTGACACATTTACGTAAAAAAAAAGTTTTCGATAAAAATCACGTACAGGTCTACCTGTGATAGAATTTCATTTTTCGGAAAAAAATATTTCTCTCCAATTTTGCTCATTTTTTCAGGACTTAAAGACTTACCTACCCCATCGACGAAAATGTCTTCAGCTATGCAATATATCCATTTTAAATGTTTCCCGAGGTTTTCGCAAAATTCACGTAAGTTATGAGAATTTCTATTTTCGAAAAAAGAAATGCCTCTCCGATTAACCTAGAGTCAGTCAGAGTCAGCCAGAGTCAGCCAGAGTCAGCCAGAGTCAGTCAGAGTCAGTCAGAGTCTGTCAGAGTCAGTCAGAGTCTGTCAGAGTCAGTCAGATTCAGTGAGTGTCAGTCAGAGTCAGTCAGAGTCAGACAGAGTCAGTCAGAGTCACCGTAAGCCGTAGATTTAGTTGAAAGTATACATATATATATATATTTCAATAGTGTTCATCAAGACGAACAAAATGATGTATTACTTGACATATTTAAGTAAAAAAAAAGTTTTCGCTAAAAATCACGTACAGGTCTTGACCTGTGATAGAATTTCATTTTTCGGAAAAAAATATTTCTCTCCAATTTTGCTCATTTTTTCAGGACTTAAAGACTTACCTACCCCATCGACGAAAATGTCTTCAGCTATGCAATATATCCATTTTAAATGTTTCCCGAGGTTTTCGCAAAATTCACGTAAGTTATGAGAATTTCTATCTTCGAAAAAAGAAATGTCTCTCCGATTAACCTAGAGTCAGTCAGAGTCAGTCAGAGTCAGCCAGAGTCAGCCAGAGTCAGTCAGAGTCAGTCAGAGTCTGTCAGAGTCAGTCAGAGTCTGTCAGAGTCAGTCAGAGTCTGTCAGAGTCAGTCAGAGTCAGTGAGTGTCAGTCAGAGTCAGTCAGAGTCAGACAGAGTCAGTCAGAGTCACCGTAAGCCGTAGATTTAGTTGAAAATGTACATATATATATATTTCAATAGTGTTCATCAAGACGAACAAAATGATGTATTACTTGACATATTTACGTAAAAAAAAAGTTTTCGCTAAAAATCACGTACAGGTCTTGACCTGTGATAGAATTTCATTTTTCGGAAAAAAATATGTCTCTCCAATTTTGCTCATTTTTTCAGGACTTAAAGACTTACCTACCCCATCGACGAAAATGTCTTCAGCTATGCAATATATCCATTTTAAATGTTTCCCGAGGTTTTCGCAAAAATCACGTAAGTTATGAGAATTTCTATCTTCGAAAAAAGAAATGTCTCTCCGATTAACCTAGAGTCAGTCAGAGTCAGTCAGAGTCAGCCAGAGTCAGCCAGAGTCAGTCAGAGTCAGTCAGAGTCTGTCAGAGTCAGTCAGAGTCTGTCAGAGTCAGTCAGAGTCTGTCAGAGTCAGTCAGAGTCAGTGAGTGTCAGTCAGAGTCAGTCAGAGTCAGACAGAGTCAGTCAGAGTCACCGTAAGCCGTAGATTTAGTTGAAAGTATACATATATATATATATTTCAATAGTGTTCATCAAGACGAACAAAATGATGTATTACTTGACATATTTACGTAAAAAAAAAGTTTTCGCTAAAAATCACGTACAGGTCTTGACCTGTGATAGAATTTCATTTTTCGGAAAAAAATATTTCTCTCCAATTTTGCTCATTTTTTCAGGACTTAAAGACTTACCTACCCCATCGACGAAAATGTCTTCAGCTATGCAATATATCCATTTTAAATGTTTCCCGAGGTTTTCGCAAAATTCACGTAAGTTATGAGAATTTCTATCTTCGAAAAAAGAAATGTCTCTCCGATTAACCTAGAGTCAGCCAGAGTCAGCCAGAGTCAGTCAGAGTCAGTCAGAGTCTGTCAGAGTCAGTCAGAGTCTGTCAGAGTCAGTCAGAGTCTGTCAGAGTCAGTCAGAGTCAGTGAGTGTCAGTCAGAGTCAGTCAGAGTCAGACAGAGTCAGTCAGAGTCACCGTAAGCCGTAGATTTAGTTGAAAATGTACATATATATATATTTCAATAGTGTTCATCAAGACGAACAAAATGATGTATTACTTGACATATTTACGTAAAAAAAAAGTTTTCGCTAAAAATCACGTACAGGTCTTGACCTGTGATAGAATTTCATTTTTCGGAAAAAAATATGTCTCTCCAATTTTGTTCATTTTTTCAGGACTTAAAGACTTACCTACCCCATCGACGAAAATGTCTTCAGCTATGCAATATATCCATTTTAAATGTTTCCCGAGGTTTTCGCAAAAATCACGTAAGTTATGAGAATTTCTATCTTCGAAAAAAGAAATGTCTCTCCGATTAACCTAGAGTCAGTCAGAGTCAGTCAGAGTCAGCCAGAGTCAGCCAGAGTCAGTCAGAGTCAGTCAGAGTCTGTCAGAGTCAGTCAGAGTCTGTCAGAGTCAGTCAGAGTCTGTCAGAATCAGTCAGAGTCAGTGAGTGTCAGTCAGAGTCAGTCAGAGTCAGACAGAGTCAGTCAGAGTCACCGTAAGCCGTAGATTTAGTTGAAAGTATACATATATATATATATTTCAATAGTGTTCATCAAGACGAACAAAATGATGTATTACTTGACATATTTACGTAAACAAAAAGTTTTCGCTAAAAATCACGTACAGGTCTTGACCTGTGATAGAATTTCATTTTTCGGAAAAAAATATTTCTCTCCAATTTTGCTCATTTTTTCAGGACTTAAAGACTTACCTACCCCATCGACGAAAATGTCTTCAGCTATGCAATATATCCATTTTAAATGTTTCCCGAGGTTTTCGCAAAAATCACGTAAGTTATGAGAATTTCTATCTTCGAAAAAAGAAATGTCTCTCCGATTAACCTAGAGTCAGTCAGAGTCAGTCAGAGTCAGCCAGAGTCAGCCAGAGTCAGTCAGAGTCAGTCAGAGTCTGTCAGAGTCAGTCAGAGTCTGTCAGAGTCAGTCAGAGTCTGTCAGAGTCAGTCAGAGTCAGTGAGTGTCAGTCAGAGTCAGTCAGAGTCAGACAGAGTCAGTCAGAGTCACCGTAAGCCGTAGATTTAGTTGAAAACGTACATATATATATATTTCAATAGTGTTCATCAAGACGAACAAAATGATGTATTACTTGACATATTTACGTAAAAAAAAAGTTTTCGCTAAAAATCACGTACAGCTCTTGACCTGTGATAGAATTTCATTTTTCGGAAAAAAATATGTCTCTCCAATTTTGCTCATTTTTTCAGGACTTAAAGACTTACCTACCCCATCGACGAAAATGTCTTCAGCTATGCAATATATCCATTTAAAATGTTTCCCGAGGTTTTCGCAAAAATCACGTAAGTTATGAGAATTTCTATCTTCGAAAAAAGAAATGTCTCTCCGATTAAACTAGAGTCAGTCAGAGTCAGTCAGAGTCAGCCAGAGTCAGCCAGAGTCAGTCAGAGTCAGTCAGAGTCTGTCAGAGTCAGTCAGAGTCTGTCAGAGTCAGTCAGAGTCTGTCAGAGTCAGTCAGAGTCTGTCAGAGTCAGTCAGAGTCAGTGAGTGTCAGTCAGAGTCAGTCAGAGTCAGACAGAGTCAGTCAGAGTCACCGTAAGCCGTTGATTTAGTTGAAAGTATACATATATATATATATTTCAATAGTGTTCATCAAGACGAACAAAATGATGTATTACTTGACATATTTACGTAAAAAAAAAGTTTTCGCTAAAAATCACGTACAGGTCTTGACCTGTGATAGAATTTCATTTTTCGGAAAAAAATATTTCTCTCCAATTTTGCTCATTTTTTCAGGACTTAAAGACTTACCCACCCCATCGACGAAAATGTCTTCAGCTATGCAATATATCCATTTTAAATGTTTCCCGAGGTTTTCGCAAAATTCACGTAAGTTATGAGAATTTCTATCTTCGAAAAAGAAATGTCTCTCCGATTAACCTAGAGTCAGTCAGAGTCAGTCAGAGTCAGCCAGAGTCAGCCAGAGTCAGTCAGAGTCAGTCAGAGTCTGTCAGAGTCAGTCAGAGTCTGTCAGAGTCAGTCAGAGTCTGTCAGAGTCAGTCAGAGTCAGTGAGTGTCAGTCAGAGTCAGTCAGAGTCAGACAGAGTCAGTCAGAGTCACCGTAAGCCGTAGATTTAGTTGAAAATGTACATATATATATATTTCAATAGTGTTCATCAAGACGAACAAAATGATGTATTACTTGACATATTTACGTAAAAAAAAAGTTTTCGCTAAAAATCACGTACAGGTCTTGACCTGTGATAGAATTTCATTTTTCGGAAAAAAATATGTCTCTCCAATTTTGCTCATTTTTTCAGGACTTAAAGACTTACCTACCCCATCGACGAAAATGTCTTCAGCTATGCAATATATCCATTTTAAATGTTTCCCGAGGTTTTCGCAAAAATCACGTAAGTTATGAGAATTTCTATCTTCGAAAAAAGAAATGTCTCTCCGATTAACCTAGAGTCAGTCAGAGTCAGTCAGAGTCAGCCAGAGTCAGCCAGAGTCAGTCAGAGTCAGTCAGAGTCTGTCAGAGTCAGTCAGAGTCTGTCAGAGTCAGTCAGAGTCTGTCAGAGTCAGTCAGAGTCAGTGAGTGTCAGTCAGAGTCAGTCAGAGTCAGACAGAGTCAGTCAGAGTCACCGTAAGCCGTAGATTTAGTTGAAAGTATACATATATATATATATTTCAATAGTGTTCATGAAGACGAACAAAATGATGTATTACTTGACATATTTACGTAAAAAAAAAGTTTTCGCTAAAAATCACGTACAGGTCTTGACCTGTGATAGAATTTCATTTTTCGGAAAAAAATATTTCTCTCCAATTTTGCTCATTTTTTCAGGACTTAAAGACTTACCTACCCCATCGACGAAAATGTCTTCAGCTATGCAATATATCCATTTTAAATGTTTCCCGAGGTTTTCGCAAAATTCACGTAAGTTATGAGAATTTCTATCTTCGAAAAAAGAAATGTCTCTCCGATTAACCTAGAGTCAGTCAGAGTCAGCCAGAGTCAGCCAGAGTCAGCCAGAGTCAGTCAGACTCAGTCAGAGTCTGTCAGAGTCAGTCAGAGTCTGTCAGAGTCAGTCAGAGTCTGTCAGAGTCAGTCAGAGTCAGTGAGTGTCAGTCAGAGTCAGTCAGAGTCAGACAGAGTCAGTCAGAGTCACCGTAAGCCGTAGATTTAGTTGAAAGTATACATATATATATATATATATTTCAATAGTGTTCATCAAGACGAACAAAATGATGTATTACTTGACATATTTACGTAAAAAAAAAGTTTTCGCTAAAAATCACGTACAGGTCTTGACCTGTGATAGAATTTCATTTTTCGGAAAAAAATATTTCTCTCCAATTTTGCTCATTTTTTCAGGACTTAAAGACTTACCTACCCCATCGACGAAAATGTCTTCAGCTATGCAATATATCCATTTTAAATGTTTCCGAGGTTTTCGCAAAAATCACGTAAGTTATGAGAATTTCTATCTTCGAAAAAAGAAATGTCTCTCCGATTAACCTAGAGTCAGTCAGAGTCAGTCAGAGTCAGCCAGAGTCAGCCAGAGTCAGTCAGAGTCAGTCAGAGTCTGTCAGAGTCTGTCAGAGTCTGTCAGAGTCAGTCAGAGTCTGTCAGAGTCAGTCAGAGTCAGTCAGAGTCAGTCAGAGTCAGACAGAGTCAGTCAGAGTCACCGTAAGCCGTAGATTTAGTTGAAAGTATACATATATATATATATTTCAATAGTGTTCATCAAGACGAACAAAATGATGTATTACTTGACATATTTACGTAAAAAAAAAGTTTTCGCTAAAAATCACGTACAGGTCTTGACCTGTGATAGAATTTCATTTTTCGGAAAAAAATATTTCTCTCCAATTTTGCTCATTTTTTCAGGACTTAAAGACTTACCTACCCCACCGACGAAAATGTCTTCAGCTATGCAATATATCCATTTTAAATGTTTCCCGAGGTTTTCGCAAAAATCACGTAAGTTATGAGAATTTCTATCTTCGAAAAAAGAAATGTCTCTCCGATTAACCTAGAGTCAGTCAGAGTCAGTCAGAGTCAGCCAGAGTCAGCCAGAGTCAGTCAGAGTCTGTCAGAGTCTGTCAGAGTCAGTCAGAGTCTGTCAGAGTCAGTCAGAGTCTGTCAGAGTCAGTCAGAGTCAGTGAGTGTTCAGTCAGAGTCAGTCAGAGTCAGACAGAGTCAGTCAGAGTCACCGTAAGCCGTAGATTTAGTTGAAAGTATACATATATATATATATTTCAATAGTGTTCATCTAGACGAACAAAATGATGTATTACTTGACATATTTACGTAAAAAAAAAGTTTTCGCTACAAATCACGTACAGGTCTTGACCTGTGATAGAATTTCATTTTTCGGAAAAAAATATTTCTCTCCAATTTTGCTCATTTTTTCAGGACTTAAAGACTTACCTACCCCATCGACGAAAATGTCTTCAGCTATGCAATATATCCATTTTAAATGTTTCCCGAGGTTTTCGCAAAAATCACGTAAGTTATGAGAATTTCTATCTTCGAAAAAAGAAATGTCTCTCCGATTAACCTAGAGTCAGTCAGAGTCAGTCAGAGTCAGCCAGAGTCAGCCAGAGTCAGTCAGAGTCAGTCAGAGTCTGTCAGAGTCAGTCAGAGTCTGTCAGAGTCAGTCAGAGTCTGTCAGAGTCAGTCAGAGTCAGTGAGTGTCAGTCAGAGTCAGTCAGAGTCAGACAGAGTCAGTCAGAGTCACCGTAAGCCGTAGATTTAGTTGAAAGTATACATATATATATATATTTCAATAGTGTTCATCAAGACGAACAAAATGATGTATTACTTGACATATTTACGTAAAAAAAAAGTTTTCGCTAAAAATCACGTACAGGTCTTGACCTGTGATAGAATTTCATTTTTCGGAAAAAAATATTCTCTCCAATTTTGCTCATTTTTTCAGGACTTAAAGACTTACCTACCCCATCGACGAAAATGTCTTCAGCTATGCAATATATCCATTTTAAATGTTTCCCGAGGTTTTCGCAAAAATCACGTAAGTTATGAGAATTTCTATCTTCGAAAAAAGAAATGTCTCTCCGATTAACCTAGAGTCAGTCAGAGTCAGCCAGAGTCAGCCAGAGTCAGTCAGAGTCAGTCAGACTCAGTCAGAGTCCGTCAGAGTCTGTCAGAGTCTGTCAGAGTCAGTCAGAGTCTGTCAGAGTCAGTCAGAGTCAGTGAGTGTCAGTCAGAGTCAGTCAGAGTCAGACAGAGTCAGTCAGAGTCACCGTAAGCCGTAGATTTAGTTGAAAGTATACATATATATATATATATATTTCAATAGTGTTCATCAAGACGAACAAAATGATGTATTACTTGACATATTTACGTAAAAAAAAAGTTTTCGCTAAAAATCACGTACAGGTCTTGACCTGTGATAGAATTTCATTTTTCGGAAAAAAATATTTCTCTCCAATTTTGCTCATTTTTTCAGGACTTAAAGACTTACCTACCCCACCGACGAAAATGTCTTCAGCTATGCAATATATCCATTTTAAATGTTTCCCGAGGTTTTCGCAAAAATCACGTAAGTTATGAGAATTTCTATCTTCGAAAAAAGAAATGTCTCTCCGATTAACCTAGAGTCAGTCAGAGTCAGTCAGAGTCAGCCAGAGTCAGCCAGAGTCAGTCAGAGTCTGTCAGAGTCTGTCAGAGTCAGTCAGAGTCTGTCAGAGTCAGTCAGAGTCTGTCAGAGTCAGTCAGAGTCAGTGAGTGTCAGTCAGAGTCAGTCAGAGTCAGACAGAGTCAGTCAGAGTCACCGTAAGCCGTAGATTTAGTTGAAAGTATACATATATATATATATTTCAATAGTGTTCATCTAGACGAACAAAATGATGTATTACTTGACATATTTACGTAAAAAAAAAGTTTTCGCTACAAATCACGTACAGGTCTTGACCTGTGATAGAATTTCATTTTTCGGAAAAAAATATTTCTCTCCAATTTTGCTCATTTTTTCAGGACTTAAAGACTTACCTACCCCATCGACGAAAATGTCTTCAGCTATGCAATATATCCATTTTAAATGTTTCCCGAGGTTTTCGCAAAAATCACGTAAGTTATGAGAATTTCTATCTTCGAAAAAAGAAATGTCTCTCCGATTAACCTAGAGTCAGTCAGAGTCAGTCAGAGTCAGCCAGAGTCAGCCAGAGTCAGTCAGAGTCAGTCAGAGTCTGTCAGAGTCAGTCAGAGTCTGTCAGAGTCAGTCAGAGTCTGTCAGAGTCAGTCAGAGTCAGTGAGTGTCAGTCAGAGTCAGTCAGAGTCAGACAGAGTCAGTCAGAGTCACCGTAAGCCGTAGATTTAGTTGAAAGTATACATATATATATATATTTCAATAGTGTTCATCAAGACGAACAAAATGATGTATTACTTGACATATTTACGTAAAAAAAAAGTTTTCGCTAAAAATCACGTACAGGTCTTGACCTGTGATAGAATTTCATTTTTCGGAAAAAAATATTTCTCTCCAATTTTGCTCATTTTTTCAGGACTTAAAGACTTACCTACCCCATCGACGAAAATGTCTTCAGCTATGCAATATATCCATTTTAAATGTTTCCGAGGTTTTCGCAAAAATCACGTAAGTTATGAGAATTTCTATCTTCGAAAAAAGAAATGTCTCTCCGATTAACCTAGAGTCAGCCAGAGTCAGCCAGAGTCAGTCAGAGTCAGTCAGAGTCTGTCAGAGTCAGTCAGAGTCAGTCAGAGTCAGTCAGAGTCTGTCAGAGTCAGTCAGAGTCAGTGAGTGTCAGTCAGAGTCAGACAGAGTCAGACAGAGTCAGTCAGAGTCACCGTAAGCCGTAGATTTAGTTGAAAGTATACATATATATATATATTTCAATAGTGTTCATCAAGACGAACAAAATGATGTATTACTTGACATATTTACGTAAAAAAAAAGTTTTCGCTAAAAATCACGTACAGGTCTTGACCTGTGATAGAATTTCATTTTTCGGAAAAAAATATTTCTCTCCAATTTTGCTCATTTTTTCAGGACTTAAAGACTTACCTACCCCATCGACGAAATGTCTTCAGCTATGCAATATATCCATTTTAAATGTTTCCCGAGGTTTTCGCAAAATTCACGTAAGTTATGAGAATTTCTATCTTCGAAAAAAGAAATGTCTCTCCGATTAACCTAGAGTCAGTCAGAGTCAGCCAGAGTCAGCCAGAGTCAGTCAGAGTCAGTCAGAGTCAGTCAGAGTCTGTCAGAGTCAGTCAGAGTCAGTCAGTGTCAGTCAGAGTCAGTCAGAGTCAGTCAGAGTCAGACAGAGTCAGTCAGAGTCACCATAAGCCGTAGATTTAGTTGAAAGTATATATATATATATATATTTCAATAGTGTTCATCAAGACGAACAAAATGATGTATTACTTGACATATTTACGTAAAAAAAAAGTTTTCGCTAAAAATCACGTACAGGTCTTGACCTGTGATAGAATTTCATTTTTCGGAAAAAAATATTTCTCTCCAATTTTGCTCATTTTTTCAGGACTTAAAGACTTACCTACCCCATCGACGAAAATGTCTTCAGCTATGCAATATATCCATTTTAAATGTTTCCCGAGGTTTTCGCAAAAATCACGTAAGTTATGAGAATTTCTATCTTCGAAAAAAGAAATGTCTCTCCGATTAACCTAGAGTCAGTCAGAGTCAGTCAGAGTCAGCCAGAGTCAGTCAGAGTCAGTCAGAGTCAGTCAGAGTCTGTCAGAGTCTGTCAGAGTCAGTCAGAGTCTGTCAGAGTCTGTCAGAGTCAGTCAGAGTCAGTCAGTGTCAGTCAGAGTCAGTCAGAGTCAGACAGAGTCAGTCAGAGTCACCATAAGCCGTAGATTTAGTTGAAAGTACACATATATATATATATTTCAATAGTGTTCATCAAGACGAACAAAATGATGTATTACTTGACATATTTACGTAAAAAAAAGTTTTCGCTACCTGCGATAGAATTTCATTTTTCGGAAAAAAATATTTCTCTCCAATTTTGCTCATTTTTTCAGGACTTAAAGACTTACCTACCCCATCGACGAAAATGTCTTCAGCTATGCAATATATCCATTTCAAATGTTTCCCGAGGTTTTCGCAAAAATCACGTAAGTTATGAGAATTTCTATCTTCGAAAAAAGAAATGTCTCTCCGATTAACCTAGAGTCAGTCAGAGTCAGTCAGAGTCAGCCAGAGTCAGCCAGAGTCAGTCAGAGTCAGTCAGGGTCTGTCAGAGTCAGTCAGAGTCTGTCAGAGTCACTCTTCATACCTATTGGAATGATTAGCTTACCAGTCTGGTTATTGAGAAACACATTGTTAGGATCACATTCTGTATCCCTACCAAACACAGTAAACTGAACGTGATTTAAACTTCACTTTGCCATCACATACTAAAAACTGCAGAAATGACACTTTTTCATGTTTATGATATCGTATGCAATGCCTTACTGCCGTCTCAACACTGTCATTCCATATATCGCAAAAGCTGCATTTAAACCGGTCATCCTGAAACAGAAGTAAAAGAATAGCGAAACAGGTCGATGCAAGTATTTAAAACAAAGTGGCTAAAGAATCCCCAATTAAAAATTAATAGAAGTACAGAAATCACATTGTTTTGTGTGTAGACCACTTATGCGAAATAAGCTATACTTATAAGTGTATAACAATTGATACGTTCTCAGGTCAATCAATTTCCACTTAGATTCTTTTACGTGTTTGAATCACTATTCGTATAGAAATCCTGACCGGGCCGGTTAGCGAAGTTTTTTAAACGCTTGACTTCGAGAATTGAAATCGGGGTCAGCTGGCTACGGTCACTGAGAAGTAATTCGCCTCCAATCACTTTTAAAGTGAGAAAACTGTCAGTCGCTTGCAGCGGAACCGAGAAATGCACTGGTTGTGAGAAATACAATTGTATTTGATCCCAGGTATATCCTATATAGACTGACAATGTCTGTATATGACATTTAAATTATAAAAACCATCTCGCACAATTTGTTCATTAAATTCAAGAATATGTGTACTCTTATCATTTTTACTAACAGAGATTCGTTATTGATCGCTTGTTATCCTGAAACAAAATTAAAAACGCTTAGAAACTATTCTATTTGCATTAATGCTTTCGTTTAGAGATCATTACATAAAATCCGATTTCGTTAAGACATCATGACACACTCTGCGAGAAACCATGACATTCAAAGAAAACTTAATCGTAAAATATAGAGTTACCAGGCGTTATTTTTGTGTGAAATTAGTTGTTTTGGCATTATATGGACAATGTTATACTGAGAAAATCAAAGTTGTGATTAAAATGTATGTGTTTAAGCCATTGTGACTGCAATGATAACATACACTCCAAAGTAAACGATTCTAAACGATAATATGACAAAATACCAATTTCACTCGTACTAGTGTAGCCGAAATAAATACTGAAGGACATAGACATGCAACGTGGTTCATACCCTGGCTGAAAAACGAAGAAGAAACATTTGCTCTGTTTTGAAAACAACATAAGATACATACTTACCGAGATGTGTCCTCATAAGAGGAGAGAAGCGATGACATTTTTCGTTGCGAATCGATGACGTGTCGTCGTTTAGAACTGCATCACGCTTGACATGGTTGCATACCAGTGATAATAACCGAATCAGTGGGCAAACTGTTCGTAATCGTCTGCGGGAGAACGGTTTACACGGACGACGTCCTTATGTCGGGTGCGTTTTAACGCAGCGTCATCGTGTAAATCGTCTTAATTGGGTACGTGTACACACTCGTTGGACACGACGACGATGGAATACCGTTCTTTTTTCGGGTGAATCCAGATTTTGTTTACATCGTTGCACATCGTCTATCGTAGGAGAAATTAACGCTATGCTGACTGTTGTGTTCTTGAACGAGTTGTTTCGGGGGTGGGGTTCTGTCATGATTACAGTTCACCAATAGTCGTCATTAATGGCAATTGAATTGCTAAACGTTACCGCGATGACATTCTCGCTCATCACACCATTCCTCTGTTCCTTAACAGCGCCGACATCTCGAGTTTTCAGCATGTTAATAATGTATAACAAATAACATTGATTTCATTGATGACTGGTCCGCTAAAAGTCCTGATCTCAACCCAATCGAGCACGTCTGGGATATTCTGGACAGACGAGTGAGGCGTCGTCCCAACCCACCTGCTAACGTCAACGAACTTCGTCAAGCGCTCATTCAGGAATGGAACACTATTACACAGGCAGAAATCAACACCTTAGTCAATTACATGCGCCGGTGATGCACTGTAGTGGTCAACTCAAGAGGTGGTCATACCCGTTATTAAGTATTATTTTTGTTTTTCAAACCCCTACGTCACTTGGTCAAACTTTCCCCCATTTTATGTTAACCTTTGGCCATCTTTTTTGCACCAAATGATGTATCATGGAACACTCTTTAAACGCATATATAACAATGATTCCCCCTATTTGTTTTCATCCAGCTATCTTCAAGCAAACTTAGCGGAAGTTTCTTATTTTGTTTAGTATATATATATATATATATTTATTTACACGCCTCACATACATGACAAAATTAATGCATATATGATTATATAGTAATATAAATACACGTCTCACATACATGAGAATAATAATTTCTTCCAGGACTTCCAACCGGTCGTCAACGACCTATCTGAGCGGAGCGTGAATACGTTCATCGTCGACTTCGAGACAGGGCGATACGCAAAAGACGGACGATTACTTCAACTACATCGACAATACCTGGATGAACAGCAACATGTGGCCTGTCGACTCTTGGAGTCAGTATGGACAATCAGTGAGGACTAACAATGATCCTGAAGGTTGGCATAATAAACTCAACCGACGTGCTAGGGAAAGGGAACCTGCCCTTATATGTGTTAATTTCGTTACTGTTTCAGGAAGCGAAAGAAGTGAACATTCAGACAAAATTAGTTAAAGAGAAGAAACTCAAGAGAGACCAAACGAAACAGACGAAACAAATTCAAGGACGACTCTTGAATTTGTGGGAAAAGTACCGACTGAAGAATATAGTGCATCCATGTATGGACCAGTGTAAACGTCTCAGTGCAATCGCCCCGTCAATGTATTTGTCATATGCTACGTTTGTTTGTTCATGTTTTTGTAATATGTTGATGTCCATAATTAATACGTCTTTTTATTATAGCTTCGTTACACTTACACTGTGTAGCAACCCTTTTCATTTGTAACTGTTCTATGTAAATTTGCATCATGCGTATTAAGTGAATAAAACGTGCACTTGTTACAATATGCGACTTCACGTGATGTTGAAATGATATAACTTCAATTGACAGATTATAAGCAATGTTCAACCCTTTTGTAAAACGCCGAATGAATGGTGTGAAAAATGAAAAAAATCTGACGAGACAAGAAAATTTAGAACCGTTGAATAACAGGACTGATCTTAGCTTTGTGTACTCAACTGTCTTTTCAATGCTTTGTCCTTTTCATTAGTATGTCACGGGGGACTTGCCACAAGAATCCGGGATCTGACATGCATAGAATTGACCGAGCATTTCCCACCTCTATGATACTGAAAAAATAATACTTTTGCAACCAGATTACGGTATGGCATATAGAGATGCCACAAGAAGGGGAGCATGGTCAAGTGCTTGGAATATGCTGGCCGCTGCAAAATGATTGGCTGCCCCATTCAGTCAATTTACCCACCTATGAACGGCATTTTGGACTGATCAGTAGGCTTCCTTAATTCGACCTTTTTACCTACCGAATCCACAAAAAAACAAAACTGACCTTATCCAAATTCTTTGAACAAGCACTTCTTTGGCATTAAAAAAGACATGATTACCGAATCATTTTGTTCCTTTGTTTGGCAAAACATTCGACAATTCGGTCATTGAATTGGAGTCTGATTCTGAATTTCCCCTATCTAGTAATAGGTCAATTTAATGAAGTAAAGAGTGCCCTATTAGTAATTGGCGAGTTTCGCCTTGCCCCGACCCATGGGCAATTCAAGGTTTCCAAGGCTGACCATGACAGTTACTCAACGGTCCAATCTGTATAAAGAATTCAGGTCACATAAGACTAACAGGTCTTTGGTTAACTCTACTGATGGACATTGTTGAACCCCGCACCAATGGAAACATGAAATATCTTTAAAAAAGATGGTCGGCGCAACTTGAAGTTTGCAAATTTGTTGCAATCTGAAGGTTAAAAATTGTTGTACAATATAAAAAATGCTTAATGTTACAACTGCCGGTCATCAATTACGCTATACTACAGAAACCCCGAGATCACTGCGTAGGAAGGAGACTGGATACAAATAACTCCGTAGTTTGATTTGTCATATACACAGTATAGTCTGTTTCTATATAGTTCCTCATTACTTATTGCATAAGTCGTGAACTCACACATCCATATTAATAAACTTGTTACATAGCAATTTATCTGATTAAAACAATATAACTGTTCGCGACTGGTACATAAAACCAAGAAAGTCTTTTTAATTCCAACACCGGACAATTCCCCGTGGTGATGAATAACAACACTACTTACTGGATAAATATTGAAATACACTATACAAAAGGTTAACCAATCTGCTTCAAGGTTACACATATTATTAAATTGAAGAGAAATTGCGCGAAATTACCTTGGTGGTTAACGTAAGATTTGATTGGTTAACAAAACACTGAATGTGCAAATAGCAAAACCATGTTAGTACTGCTGCGCCGAAAAATACCAAATATTCTGTAAAACCTATTAATACTGAACCTTAGAACTTTCAGATTTTTAAAACATAATTATGCAAACTCACTTGTACCTACTCAGTAACAAAAGTTATCATGCTCAGTCCTTGTTAAGTAGCCAATTATTTAATTATGATTTGCTAACTATTGCTAAGTAATCATTTATTCTAATATATCTATATTAATCAAACAATTAAGAATAAAATATTTAATTATGTACATATTAATTTTCATTAAAGATTTTTCCAACATTAATTGTGCATGCAGTTTTTGTTTTATCTATCATACACGATATCTTGTTTAATTAAAATACCGTTTTTATTTTGTCATAAAAGCATGTAACAGAAATAGATTGATACAAATGGTTGAACTTCAATCAAGGGAGCTAAGTGTATTCTGGCATAACGCATAAAAATCAGCATAGTACCAATTTGTAAGCAAATCGTGAAATGTCACAAAACAATGCAATCCCCACAACTTGGATGGAACAAAAAGCAAATTACATCAAATAAAACTCCCCCTCTCGTGTATAGTATATCACAGAAAAACAAAATGGTATGAAATAAATGGAATAGTGAAAATCTTATCCAACATTTTAAGTGCAAATAAAGTTATGAAA
>JASFXZ010000161.1:0-77820 GCA_032209605.1 Mactromeris polynyma
GTTATTATGTACTGTAATAAAATATCTATTAAATAAAGTAATTCTTGTAGTTTTATTGGGAAAATTGACATAGTAATTGGCAAATCCCAGAAATTCCCATGTTTTTGGTTATTTTTTTGAAGTTTTTACCCCAAAAATCATATTTCACACGGTACGATGTTTCTATACTATAAGTATTATGTACTGTAATATAATATCTATTACATCAAGTAATTCTGGTAGTTTTATTCCAGAATTTGACATAGTAATTGGCAAATTCCATAAATTTCCCATGTTTTTGGTCATTTTTTTAAAGGTTTTACCCCAAAAATCACATTTCACTTGTTACAATGTATCTATACTTCAGGTATTATGTACTGTTATACAATATCTATTAAATATAGTAATTTTGGTAGTTTTATTGCAAAATGTGACAAAGTTATTAGCAAATTCCAAAAATTCCCATGTTTTTGGTTACTTTTTTAAAGGTTTTACCCCAAAAATCACATTTTACACGGTACAGTGTTTCTATACTTTATGTATTATGTACTGTAATAAAATATCTATTCAATAAAGTAATTCTGGTAGTTTTATTGGAAAAATTGACATAGTTATAGGCAAATCCCAGAAATGCTCATTTTTTGTGATTTTTTTTTAATTTTACCCCAAAAATCACATTTAACACTGTTCAATGTTTCTATACTTAAGTTATTTTGTACTGTATGCAATATCCATTAAATACACTAATTCTGGTAGTTTTATTGCAAAATTTGACATAGTTATTGGCAAATTCCAGAAATTCCCATTCTTATTTAAATTTTCAACCATTTTACCCCAAAAATCACATTTTGCACCGTGTGATTGTCCTATACTTTTAGTATATTTAATGTGATCCCTTTTATGACACAAATCCACAAAAATTATTTCTGTGCATTTTTTTTCCCCAATTTTTTTATTTTGACTGGCCTACTATGCAATATATCCATTTCAGAGTCAGTCAGAGCCAGTCAGAGTCAGTCAGAGTCAGTCATAGTCAGTCAGGGGCAGCATAAGCCGTAAATTTAGATGCAAGTATACACATATATATATATTTCAATAGTTGGCATCAAGAAGAACAAAATGATGTATTACTTGACATATTTACGTGAAAACAAAATTTTCGCTAAAAATCGAAATTGCGTACAGGTCTTGACCTGTGAAAAATTTCATTTTTCTGAAAAAAAATATTTCTCTCCGATTTTGCTCATTTTCTCAGGACTTAAAGACCTACCTACTCCGTCGACAAAAATATCTTCAGCTATGCAATATATCCATTTCAGAGTCAGTCAGAGCCAGTCAGAGTCAGTCAGAGTCAGTCATAGTCAGTCAGGGGCAGCATAAGCCGTAAATTTAGATGCAAGTATACACATATATATATATTTCAATAGTTGGCATCAAGACGAACAAAATGATGTATTACTTGACATGTTTACGTGAAAACAAAATTTTCGCTAAAAATCGAAATTGCGTACAGGTCTTGACCTGTGAAAAATTTCATTTTTCTGAAAAAAAATATTTCTCTCCGATTTTGCTCATTTTCTCAGGACTTAAAGACCTACCTACTCCGTCGACAAAAATATCTTCAGCTATGCAATATATCCATTTCAGAGTCAGTCAGAGCCAGTCAGAGTCAGCCAGAGTCAGTCATAGTCAGTCAGGGGCAGCATAAGCCGTAAATTTAGATGCAAGTATACACATATATATATATTTCAATAGTTGGCATCAAGACGAACAAAATATTGTATTACTTGACATATTTACGTGAAAACAAAATTTTCGCTAAAAATCGAAATCGCGTACAGGTCTTGACCTGTGATAGAATTTCATTTTTCTGAAAAAAAATATTTCTCTCCGATTTTGCTCATTTTCTCAGGACTTAAAGACCTACCTACTCCGTCGACAAAAATGTCTTCAGCTATGCAATATATCCATTTCAGAGTCAGTCAGAGCCAGTCAGAGTCAGTCAGAGTCAGTCATAGTCAGTCAGGGGCAGCATAAGCCGTAAATTTAGATGCAAGTATACACATATATATATATTTCAATAGTTGGCATCAAGACGAACAAAATGATGTATTACTTGACATATTTACGTGAAAACAAAATTTTCGCTAAAAATCGAAATCGCGTACAGGTCTTGACCTGTGATAGAATTTCATTTTTCTGAAAAAAAATATTTCTCTCCGATTTTGCTCATTTTCTCAGGACTTAAAGACCTACCTACTCCGTCGACAAAAATGTCTTCAGCTATGCAATATATCCATTTCAGAGTCAGTCAGAGCCAGTCAGAGTCAGTCATAGTCAGTCAGGGGCAGCATAAGCCGTAAATTTAGATGCAAGTATACACATATATATATATTTCAATAGTTGGCATCAAGACGAACAAAATGATGTATTACTTGACATATTTACGTGAAAACAAAATTTTCGCTAAAAATCGAAATCGCGTACAGGTCTTGACCTGTGATAGAATTTCATTTTTCTGAAAAAAAATATTTCTCTCCGATTTTGCTCATTTTCTCAGGACTTAAAGACCTACCTACTCCGTCGACAAAAATGTCTTCAGCTATGCAATATATCCATTTCAGAGTCAGTCAGAGCCAGTCAGAGTCAGTCAGAGTCAGTCATAGTCAGTCAGGGGCAGCATAAGCCGTAAATTTAGATGCAAGTATACACATATATATATATTTCAATAGTTGGCATCAAGACGAACAAAATGATGTATTACTTGACATATTTACATGAAAACAAAATTTTCGCTAAAAATCGAAATCGCGTACAGGTCTTGACCTGTGAAAAAATTTCATTTTTCTGAAAAAAAATATTTCTCTCCGATTTTGCTCATTTTCTCCAGGACTTAAAGACCTACCTAATCCGTCGACAAAAATGTCTTCAGCTATGCAATATATCCATTTCAGAGTCAGTCAGAGCCAGTCAGAGCCAGTCAGAGTCAGTCAGAGTCAGTCAGAGTCAGTCAGAGTCAGTCATAGTCAGTCAGGGGCAGCATAAGCCGTAAATTTAGATGCAAGTATACACATATATATATATTTCAATAGTTGGCATCAAGACGAACAAAATGATGTATTACTTGACATATTTACGTGAAAACAAAATTTTCGCTAAAAATCGAAATCGCGTACAGGTCTTGACCTGTGATAGAATTTCATTTTTCTGAAAAAAAATATTTCTCTCCGATTTTGCTCATTTTCTCAGGACTTAAAGACCTACCTACTCCGTCGACAAAAATGTCTTCAGCTATGCAATATATCCATTTCAGAGTCAGTCAGAGCCAGTCAGAGTCAGTCAGAGTCAGTCATAGTCAGTCAGGGGCAGCATAAGCCGTAAATTTAGATGCAAGTATACACATATATATATATTTCAATAGTTGGCATCAAGACGAACAAAATGATGTATTACTTGACATATTTACATGAAAACAAAATTTTCGCTAAAAATCGAAATCGCGTACAGGTCTTGACCTGTGAAAAAAATTCATTTTTCTGAAAAAAAATATTTCTCTCCGATTTTGCTCATTTTCTCAGGACTTAAAGACCTACCTACTCCGTCGACAAAAATGTCTTCAGCTATGCAATATGTCCATTTCAGAGTCAGTCAGAGCCAGTCAGAGCCAGTCAGGGTCAGTCAGAGTCAGTCAGAGTCAGTCATAGTCAGTCAGGGGCAGCATAAGCCGTAAATTTAGATGCAAGTATACACATATATATATATTTCAATAGTTGGCATCAAGACGAACAAAATGATGTATTACTTGACATATTTACGTGAAAACAAAATTTTCGCTAAAAATCTAAATTGCGTACAGGGTTTGACCTGTCAAAAATTCATTTTTCTGAAAAAAAATATTTCTCTCCGATTTTGCTCATTTTCTCAGGACTTAAAGACCCACCTACTCCGTCGACAAAAATATCTTCAGCTATGCAATATATCCATTTCAGAGTCAGTCAGAGCCAGTCAGAGTCAGTCAGAGTCAGTCATAGTCAGTCAGGGGCAGCATAAGCCGTAAATTTAGATGCAAGTATACACATATATATATATTTCAATAGTTGGCATCAAGAAGAACAAAATGATGTATTACTTGACATATTTACGTGAAAACAAAATTTTCGCTAAAAATCGAAACTGCGTACAGGTCTTGACCTGTGATAGAATTTCATTTTTCTGAAAAAAAATATTTCTCTCCGATTTTGCTCATTTTCTCAGGACTTAAAGACCTACCTACTCCGTCGACAAAAATGTCTTCAGCTATGCAATATATCCATTTCAGAGTCAGTCAGAGCCAGTCAGAGCCAGTCAGAGTCAGTCAGAGTCAGTCAGAGTCAGTCATAGTCAGTCAGGGGCAGCATAAGCCGTAAATTTAGATGCAAGTATACACATATATATATATTTCAATAGTTGGCATCATGACGAACAAAATGATGTATTACTTGACATATTTACGTGAAAACAAAATTTTCGCTAAAAATCGAAATTGCGTACAGGTCTTGACCTGTGAAAAATTTCATTTTTCTGAAAAAAAATATTTCTCTCCGATTTTGCTCATTTTCTCAGGACTTAAAGACCTACCTACTCCGTCGACAAAAATATCTTCAGCTATGCAATATATCCATTTCAGAGTCAGTCAGAGCCAGTCAGAGTCAGTCAGAGTCAGTCATAGTCAGTCAGGGGCAGCATAAGCCGTAAATTTAGATGCAAGTATACACATATATATATATTTCAATAGTTGGCATCAAGACGAACAAAATGATGTATTACTTGACATGTTTACGTGAAAACAAAATTTTCGCTAAAAATCGAAATTGCGTACAGGTCTTGACCTGTGAAAAATTTCATTTTTCTGAAAAAAAATATTTCTCTCCGATTTTGCTCATTTTCTCAGGACTTAAAGACCTACCTACTCCGTCGACAAAAATATCTTCAGCTATGCAATATATCCATTTCGGAGTCAGTCAGAGCCAGTCAGAGTCAGTCAGAGTCAGTCATAGTCAGTCAGGGGCAGCATAAGCCGTAAATTTAGATGCAAGTATACACATATATATATATTTCAATAGTTGGCATCAAGACGAACAAAATGATGTATTACTTGACATATTTACGTGAAAACAAAATTTTCGCTAAAAATCGAAATCGCGTACAGGTCTTGACCTGTGATAGAATTTCATTTTTCTGAAAAAAAATATTTCTCTCCGATTTTGCTCATTTTCTCAGGACTTAAAGACCTACCTACTCCGTCGACAAAAATGTCTTCAGCTATGCAATATATCCATTTCAGAGTCAGTCAGAGCCAGTCAGAGTCAGTCAGAGTCAGTCATAGTCAGTCAGGGGCAGCATAAGCCGTAAATTTAGATGCAAGTATACACATATATATATATTTCAATAGTTGGCATGAAGACGAACAAAATGATGTATTACTTGACATATTTACATGAAAACAAAATTTTCGCTAAAAATCGAAATCGCGTACAGGTCTTGACCTGTGAAAAAATTTCATTTTTCTGAAAAAAAATATTTCTCTCCGATTTTGCTCATTTTCTCAGGACTTAACGACCTACCTACTCCGTCGACAAAAATGTCTTCAGCTATGCAATATATCCATTTCAGAGTCAGTCAGAGCCAGTCAGAGCCAGTCAGGGTCAGTCAGAGTCAGTCAGAGTCAGTCATAGTCAGTCAGGGGCAGCATATGCCGTAAATTTAGATGCAAGTATACACATATATATATATTTCAATAGTTGGCATCAAGACGAACAAAATGATGTATTACTTGACATATTTACGTGAAAACAAAATTTTCGCTAAAAATCGAAATCGCGTACAGGTCTTGACCTGTGATAGAATTTCATTTTTCTGAAAAAAAATATTTCTCTCCGATTTTGCTCATTTTCTCAGGACTTAAAGACCTACCTACTCCGTCGACAAAAATGTCTTCAGCTATGCAATATATCCATTTCAGAGTCAGTCACAGCCAGTCAGAGTCAGTCATAGTCAGTCATAGTCAGTCAGGGGCAGCATAAGCCGTAAATTTAGATGCAAGTATACACATATATATATATTTCAATAGTTGGCATCAAGACGAACAAAATGATGTATTACTTGACATATTTACATGAAAACAAAATTTTCGCTAAAAATCGAAATCGCGTACAGGTCTTGACCTGTGAAAAAATTTCATTTTTCTGAAAAAAAATATTTCTCTCCGATTTTGCTCATTTTCTCAGGACTTAAAGACCTACCTACTCCGTCGACAAAAATGTCTTCAGCTATGCAATATATCCATTTCAGAGTCAGTCAGAGCCAGTCAGAGCCAGTCAGAGTCAGTCAGAGTCAGTCAGAGTCAGTCATAGTCAGTCAGGGGCAGCATAAGCCGTAAATTTAGATGCAAGTATACACATATATATATATTTCAATAGTTGGCATCATGACGAACAAAATGATGTATTACTTGACATATTTACGTGAAAACAAAATTTTCGCTAAAAATCGAAATCGCGTACGTAAATGTCTTCAGCTATGCAATATATCCATTTCAGAGTCAGTCAGAGCCAGTCAGAGCCAGTCAGAGTCAGTCAGAGTCAGTCAGAGTCAGTCATAGTCAGTCAGGGGCAGCATAAGCCGTAAATTTAGATGCAAGTATACACATATATATATATTTCAATAGTTGGCATCATGACGAACAAAATGATGTATTACTTGACATATTTACGTGAAAACAAAATTTTCGCTAAAAATCTAAATTGCGTACAGGTCTTGACCTGTGAAAAATTTCATTTTTCTGAAAAAAAATATTTCTCTCCGATTTTGCTCATTTTCTCAGGACTTAAAGACCTACCTACTCCGTCGACAAAAATATCTTCAGCTATGCAATATATCCATTTCAGAGTCAGTCAGAGCCAGTCAGAGTCAGTCAGAGTCAGTCATAGTCAGTCAGGGGCAGCATAAGCCGTAAATTTAGATGCAAGTATACACATATATATATATTTCAATAGTTGGCATCAAGACGAACAAAATGATGTATTACTTGACATATTTACGTGAAAACAAAATTTTCGCTAAAAATCGAAATTGCGTACAGGTCTTGACCTGTGAAAAATTTCATTTTTCTGAAAAAAAATATTTCTCTCCGATTTTGCTCATTTTCTCAGGACTTAAAGACCTACCTACTCCGTCGACAAAAATATCTTCAGCTATGCAATATATCCATTTCAGAGTCAGTCAGAGCCAGTCAGATTCAGTCAGAGTCAGTCATAGTCAGTCAGGGGCAGCATAAGCCGTAAATTTAGATGCAAGTATACACATATATATATATTTCAATAGTTGGCATCAAGACGAACAAAATGATGTATTACTTGACATATTTACGTGAAAACAAAATTTTCGCTAAAAATCGAAATTGCGTACAGGTCTTGACCTGTGATAGAATTTCATTTTTCTGAAAAAAAATATTTCTCTCCGATTTTGCTCATTTTCTCAGGACTTAAAGACCTACCTACTCCGTCGACAAAAATATCTTCAGCTATGCAATATATCCATTTCAGAGTCAGTCAGAGCCAGTCAGAGTCAGTCAGAGTCAGTCAGAGTCAGTCAGGGGCAGCATAAGCCGTAAATTTAGATGCAAGTATACACATATATATATATTTCAATAGTTGGCATCAAGACGAACAAAATGATGTATTACTTGACATATTTACGTGAAAACAAAATTTTCGCTAAAAATCGAAATCGCGTACAGGTCTTGACCTGTGATAGAATTTCATTTTTCTGAAAAAAAATATTTCTCTCCGATTTTGCTCATTTTCTCAGGACTTAAAGACCTACCTACTCCGCCGACAAAAATGTCTTCAGCTATGCAATATATCCATTTCAGAGTCAGTCAGAGCCAGTCAGAGCCAGTCAGGGTCAGTCAGAGTCAGTCAGAGTCAGTCATAGTCAGTCAGGGGCAGCATAAGCCGTAAATTTAGATGCAAGTATACACTTATATATATATTTCAATAGTTGGCATCAAGACGAACAAAATGATGTATTGCTTGACATATTTACGTGAAAACAAAATTTTCGCTAAAAATCGAAATTGCGTACAGGTCTTGACCTGTGATAGAATTTCATTTTTCTGAAAAAAAATATTTCTCTCCGATTTTGCTCATTTTCTCAGGACTTAAAGACCTACCTACTCCGTCGACAAAAATGTCTTCAGCTATGCAATATATCCATTTCAGAGTCAGTCAGAGCCAGTCAGATTCAGTCAGAGTCAGTCAGAGTCAGTCAGAGTCAGTCATAGTCAGTCAGGGGCAGCATAAGCCGTAAATTTAGATGCAAGTATACACATATATATATATTTCAATAGTTGGCATCAAGACGAACAAAATGATGTATTACTTGACATATTTACGTGAAAATAAAATTTTCGCTAAAAATCGAAATCGCGTACAGGATTGACCTGTGATAGAATTTCATTTTTTTTAAAAAAAATATTTCTCTCCGATTTTGCTCATTTTCTCAGGACTTAAAGACCTAACTACTTCGTCGACAAAAATGTCTTTAGCTATGCAATAGATCCATTTCAGAGTCAGTCAGAGCCAGTCAGAGTCAGTCAGAGTCAGTCATAGTCAGTCAGGGGCAGCATAAGCCGTAAATTTAGATGCAAGTATACACATTTATATATATTTCAATAGTTGGCATCAAGACGAACAAAATGATGTATTACTTGACATATTTACGTGAAAACAAAATTTTCGCTAAAAATCGAAATTGCGTACAGGTCTTGACATGTGAAAATTTCATTTTTCTGAAAAAAAATATTTCTCTCCGATTTTGCTCATTTTCTCAGGACTTAAAGACCTACCTACTCCGTCGACAAAAATATCTTCAGCTATGCAATATATCCATTTCAGAGTCAGTCAGAGCCAGTCAGAGTCAGTCAGAGTCAGTCATAGTCAGTCAGGGGCAGCATAAGCCGTAAATTTAGATGCAAGTATACACATATATATATATTTCAACAGTTGGCATCAAGACGAACAAAATGATGTATTACTTGACATATTTACGTGAAAACAAAATTTTCGCTAAAAATCGAAATCGCGTACGTAAATGTCTTCAGCTATGCAATATATCCATTTCAGAGTCAGTCAGAGCCAGTCAGAGCCAGTCAGGGTCAGTCAGAGTCAGTCAGAGTCAGTCATAGTCAGTCAGGGGCAGCATAAGCCGTAAATTTAGATGCAAGTATACACATATATATATATTTCAATAGTTGGCATCAAGACGAACAAAATGATGTATTACTTGACATATTTACGTGAAAACAAAATTTTCGCTAAAAATCTAAATTGCGTACAGGTCTTGACCTGTGAAAAATTTCATTTTTCTGAAAAAAAAAATTTCTCTCCGATTTTGCTCATTTTCTCAGGACTTAAAGACCCACCTACTCCGTCGACAAACATATCTTCAGCTATGCAATATATCCATTTCAGAGTCAGTCAGAGCCAGTCAGAGCCAGTCAGAGTCAGTCAGAGTCAGTCAGAGTCAGTCATAGTCAGTCAGGGGCAGCATAAGCCGTAAATTCAGATGCAAGTATACACATATATATATATTTCAATAGTTGGCATCATGACGAACAAAATGATGTATTACTTGACATATTTACGTGAAAACAAAATTTTCGCTAAAAATCTAAATTGCGTACAGGTCTTGACCTGTGAAAAATTTCATTTTTCTGAAAAAAAATATTTCTCTCCGATTTTGCTCATTTTCTCAGGACTTAAAGACCTACCTACTCCGTCGACAAAAATATCTTCAGCTATGCAATATATCCATTTCAGAGTCAGTCAGAGCCAGTCAGAGTCAGTCAGAGTCAGTCATAGTCAGTCAGGGGCAGCATAAGCCGTAAATTTAGATGCAAGTATACACATATATATATATTTCAATAGTTGGCATCAAGACGAACAAAATGATGTATTACTTGACATATTTACGTGAAAACTAAATTTTCGCTAAAAATCGAAATTGCGTACAGGTCTTGACCTGTGAAAAATTTCATTTTTCTGAAAAAAAATATTTCTCTCCGATTTTGCTCATTTTCTCAGGACTTAAAGACCTACCTACTCCGTCGACAAAAATATCTTCAGCTATGCAATATATCCATTTCAGAGTCAGTCAGAGCCAGTCAGAGCCAGTCAGAGTCAGTCAGAGTCAGTCAGAGTCAGTCAGAGTCAGTCAGGGGCAGCATAAGCCGTAAATTTAGATGCAAGTATACACATATATATATATTTCAACTGTTGGCATCATGACGAACAAAATGATGTATTACTTGACATATTTACGTGAAAACAAAATTTTCGCTAAAAATCGAAATTGCGTACAGGTCTTGACCTGTGAAAAATTTCATTTTTCTGAAAAAAAATATTTCTCTCCGATTTTGCTCATTTTCTCAGGACTTAAAGACCTACCTACTCCGTCGACAAAAATATCTTCAGCTATGCAATATATCCATTTCAGAGTCAGTCAGAGCCAGTCAGAGTCAGTCATAGTCAGTCAGGGGCAGCATAAGCCGTAAATTTAGATGCAAGTATACACATATATATATATTTCAATAGTTGGCATCAAGACGAACAAAATGATGTATTACTTGACATATTTACGTGAAAACAAAATTTTCGCTAAAAATCGAAATTGCGTACAGGTCTTGACCTGTGAAAAATTTCATTTTTCTGAAAAAAAATATTTCTCTCCGATTTTGCTCATTTTCTCAGGACTTAAAGACCTACCTACTCCGTCGACAAAAATATCTTCAGCTATGCAATATATCCATTTCAGAGTCAGTAAGAGCCAGTCAGAGTCAGTCAGAGTCAGTCATAGTCAGTCAGGGGCAGCCTAAGCCGTAAATTTAGATGCAAGTATACACATATATATATATTTCAATAGTTGGCATCAAGACGAACAAAATGATGTATTACTTGACATATTTACGCGAAAACAAAATTTTCGCTAAAAATCGAAATCGCGTACAGGTCTTGACCTGTGATAGAATTTCATTTTTCTGAAAAAAAATATTTCTCTCCGATTTTGCTCATTTTCTCAGGACTTAAAGACCTACCTACTCCGTCGACAAAAATGTCTTCAGCTATGCAATATATCCATTTCAGAGTCAGTCAGAGCCAGTCAGAGTCAGTCAGAGTCAGTCATAGTCAGTCAGGGGCAGCATAAGCCGTAAATTTAGATGCAAGTATACACATATATATATATTTCAATAGTTGGCATCAAGACGAACAAAATGATGTATTACTTGACATATTTACATGAAAACAAAATTTTCGCTAAAAATCGAAATCGCGTACAGGTCTTGACCTGTGAAAAAATTTCATTTTTCTGAAAAAAAATATTTCTCTCCGATTTTGCTCATTTTCTCAGGACTTAAAGACCTACCTACTCCGTCGACAAAAATGTCTTCAGCTATGCAATATATCCATTTCAGAGTCAGTCAGAGCCAGTCAGAGCCAGTCAGGGTCAGTCAGAGTCAGTCAGAGTCAGTCATAGTCAGTCAGGGGCAGCATAAGCCGTAAATTTAGATGCAAGTATACACATATATATATATTTCAATAGTTGGCATCATGACGAACAAAATGATGTATTACTTGACATATTTACGTGAAAACAAAATTTTCGCTAAAAATCTAAATTGTGTACAGGTCTTGACCTGTGAAAAATTTCATTTTTCTGAAAAAAAATATTTCTCTCCGATTTTGCTCATTTTCTCAGGACTTAAAGACCCACCTACTCCGTCGACAAAAATATCTTCAGCTGTGCAATATATCCATTTCAGAGTCAGTCAGAGCCAGTCAGAGTCAGTCAGAGTCAGTCATAGTCAGTCAGGGGCAGCATAAGCCGTAAATTTAGATGCAAGTATACACATATATATATATTTCAATAGTTGGCATCAAGACGAACAAAATGATGTATTACTTGACATATTTACGTGAAAACAAAATTTTCGCTAAAAATCGAAATTGCGTACAAGTCTTGACCTGTGATAGAATTTCATTTTTCTGAAAAAAAATATTTCTCTCCGATTTTGCTCATTTTCTCAGGACTTAAAGACCTACCTACTCCGTCGACAAAAATGTCTTCAGCTATGCAATATATCCATTTCAGAGTCAGTCAGAGCCAGTCAGAGCCAGTCAGAGTCAGTCAGAGTCAGTCAGAGTCAGTCATAGTCAGTCAGGGGCAGCATAAGCCGTAAATTTAGATGCAAGTATACACATATATATATATTTCAATAGTTGGCATCAAGACGAACAAAATGATGTATTACTTGACATATTTACGTGAAAACAAAATTTTCGCTAAAAATCGAAATTGCGTACAGGTCTTGACCTGTGAAAAATTTCATTTTTCTGAAAAAAAATATTTCTCTCCGATTTTGCTCATTTTCTCAGGACTTAAAGACCTACCTACTCCGTCGACAAAAATATCTTCAGCTATGCAATATATCCATTTCAGAGTCAGTCAGAGCCAGTCAGAGTCAGTCAGAGTCAGTCATAGTCAGTCAGGGGCAGCATAAGCCGTAAATTTAGATGCAAGTATACACATATATATATATTTCAATAGTTGGCATCAAGACGAACAAAATGATGTATTACTTGACATATTTACATGAAAACAAAATTTTCGCTAAAAATCGAAATCGCGTACAGGTCTTGACCTGTGAAAAATTTTCATTTTTATGAAAAAAAATATTTCTTTCCGATTTTGCTCATTTTCTCAGGACTTAAAGACCTACCTACTCCGTCGACAAAAATGTCTTCAGCTATGCAATATATCCATTTCAGAGTCAGTCAGAGCCAGTCAGAGCCAGTCAGGGTCAGTCAGAGTCAGTCAGAGTCAGTCATAGCCAGTCAGGGGCAGCATAAGCCGTAAATTTAGATGCAAGTATACACATATATATATATTTCAATAGTTGGCATCAAGACGAACAAAATGATGTATTACTTGACATATTTACGTGAAAACAAAATTTTCGCTAAAAATCTAAATTGCGTACAGGTCTTGACCTGTGAAAAATTTCATTTTTCTGAAAAAAAATATTTCTCTCCGATTTTGCTCATTTTCTCAGGACTTAAAGACCCACCTACTCCGTCGACAAAAATATCTTCAGCTATGCAATATATCCATTTCTGAGTCAGTCAGAGCCAGTCAGAGTCAGTCAGAGTCAGTCATAGTCAGTCAGGGGCAGCATAAGCCGTCAATTTAGATGCAAGTATACACATATATATATATTTCAATAGTTGGCACCAAGACGAACAAAATGATGTATTACTTGACATATTTACGTGAAAACAAAATTTTCGCTAAAAATCGAAATTGCGTACAGGTCTTGACCTGTGAAAAATTTCATTTTTATGAAAAAAAATATTTCTTTCCGATTTTGCTCATTTCCTCAGGACTTAAAGACCTACCTACTCCGTCGACAAAAATATCTTCAGCTATGCAATATATCCATTTCAGAGTCAGTCAGAGCCAGTCAGAGTCAGTCAGAGTCAGTCATAGTCAGTCAGGGGCAGCATAAGCCGTAAATTTAGATGCAAGTATACACATATATATATATTTCAATAGTTGGCATCAAGACGAACAAAATGATGTATTACTTGACATATTTACGTGAAAACAAAATTTTCGCTAAAAATCGAAATTGCGTACAGGTCTTGACCTGTGAAAAATTTCATTTTTCTGAAAAAAAATATTTCTCTCCGATTTTGCTCATTTTCTCAGGACTTAAAGACCTACCTACTCCGTCGACAAAAATATCTTCAGCTATGCAATATATCCATTTCAGAGTCAGTCAGAGCCAGTCAGAGTCAGTCAGAGTCAGTCATAGTCAGTCAGGGGCAGCATAAGCCGTAAATTTAGATGCAAGTATACACATATATATATATTTCAATAGTTGGCATCAAGACGAACAAAATGATGTATTACTTGACATATTTACGTGAAAACAAAATTTTCGCTAAAAATCTAAATTGCGTACAGGTCTTGACATGTGAAAAATTTCATTTTTCGGAAAAAAAATATTTCTCTCCGATTTTGCTCATTTTCTCAGGACTTAAAGACCCACCTACTCCGTCGACAAAAATATCTTCAGCTATGCAATATATCCATTTCAGAGTCAGTCAGAGCCAGTCAGAGTCAGTCAGAGTCAGTCATAGTCAGTCAGGGGCAGCCTAAGCCGTAAATTTAGATGCAAGTATACACATATATATATATTTCAATAGTTGGCACCAAGACGAACAAAATGATGTATTACTTGACATATTTACGTGAAAACAAAATTTTCGCTAAAAATCGAAATTGCGTACAGGTCTTGACCTGTGAAAAATTTCATTTTTCTGAAAAAAAATATTTCTTTCCGATTTTGCTCATTTCCTCAGGACTTAAAGACCTACCTACTCCGTCGACAAAAATATCTTCAGCTATGCAATATATCCATTTCAGAGTCAGTCAGAGCCAGTCAGAGTCAGTCAGAGTCAGTCATAGTCAGTCAGGGGCAGCATAAGCCGTAAATTTAGATGCAAGTATACACATATATATATATTTCAATAGTTGGCATCAAGACGAACAAAATGATGTATTACTTGACATATTTACGTGAAAACAAAATTTTCGCTAAAAATCGAAATTGCGTACAGGTCTTGACCTGTGAAAAATTTCATTTTTCTGAAAAAAAATATTTCTCTCCGATTTTGCTCATTTTCTCAGGACTTAAAGACCTACCTACTCCGTCGACAAAAATATCTTCAGCTATGCAATATATCCATTTCAGAGTCAGTCAGAGCCAGTCAGAGTCAGTCAGAGTCAGTCATAGTCAGTCAGGGGCAGCATAAGCCGTAAATTTAGATGCAAGTATACACATATATATATATTTCAATAGTTGGCATCAAGACGAACAAAATGATGTATTACTTGACATATTTACATGAAAACAAAATTTTCGCTAAAAATCGAAATCGCGTACAGGTCTTGACCTGTGAAAAAATTTCATTTTTCTGAAAAAAAATATTTCTCTCCGATTTTGCTCATTTTCTCAGGACTTAAAGACCTACCTACTCCGTCGACAAAAATGTCTTCAGCTATGCAATATATCCATTTCAGAGTCAGTCAGAGCCAGTCAGAGCCAGTCAGGGTCAGTCAGAGTCAGTCAGAGTCAGTCATAGCCAGTCAGGGGCAGCATAAGCCGTAAATTTAGATGCAAGTATACACATATATATATATTTCAATAGTTGGCATCAAGACGAACAAAATGATGTATTACTTGACATATTTACGTGAAAACAAAATTTTCGCTAAAAATCTAAATTGCGTACAGGTCTTGACCTGTGAAAAATTTCATTTTTCTGAAAAAAAATATTTCTCTCCGATTTTGCTCATTTTCTCAGGACTTAAAGACCCACCTACTCCGTCGACAAAAATATCTTCAGCTATGCAATATATCCATTTCTGAGTCAGTCAGAGCCAGTCAGAGTCAGTCAGAGTCAGTCATAGTCAGTCAGGGGCAGCATAAGCCGTCAATTTAGATGCAAGTATACACATATATATATATTTCAATAGTTGGCACCAAGACGAACAAAATGATGTATTACTTGACATATTTACGTGAAAACAAAATTTTCGTTAAAAATCGAAATTGCGTACAGGTCTTGACCTGTGAAAAATTTCATTTTTCTGAAAAAAAATATTTCTTTCCGATTTTGCTCATTTCCTCAGGACTTAAAGACCTACCTACTCCGTCGACAAAAATATCTTCAGCTATGCAATATATCCATTTCAGAGTCAGTCAGAGCCAGTCAGAGTCAGTCAGAGTCAGTCATAGTCAGTCAGGGGCAGCATAAGCCGTAAATTTAGATGCAAGTATACACATATATATATATTTCAATAGTTGGCATCAAGACGAACAAAATGATGTATTACTTGACATATTTACGTGAAAACAAAATTTTCGCTAAAAATCGAAATTGCGTACAGGTCTTGACCTGTGAAAAATTTCATTTTTCTGAAAAAAAATATTTCTCTCCGATTTTGCTCATTTTCTCAGGACTTAAAGACCTACCTACTCCGTCGACAAAAATATCTTCAGCTATGCAATATATCCATTTCAGAGTCAGTCAGAGCCAGTCAGAGTCAGTCAGAGTCAGTCATAGTCAGTCAGGGGCAGCATAAGCCGTAAATTTAGATGCAAGTATACACATATATATATATTTCAATAGTTGGCATCAAGACGAACAAAATGATGTATTACTTGACATATTTACGTGAAAACAAAATTTTCGCTAAAAATCTAAATTGCGTACAGGTCTTGACATGTGAAAAATTTCATTTTTCGGAAAAAAAATATTTCTCTCCGATTTTGCTCATTTTCTCAGGACTTAAAGACCCACCTACTCCGTCGACAAAAATATCTTCAGCTATGCAATATATCCATTTCAGAGTCAGTCAGAGCCAGTCAGAGTCAGTCAGAGTCAGTCATAGTCAGTCAGGGGCAGCCTAAGCCGTAAATTTAGATGCAAGTATACACATATATATATATTTCAATAGTTGGCATCAAGACGAACAAAATGATGTATTACTTGACATATTTACGTGAAAACAAAATTTTCGCTAAAAATCGAAATCGCGTACAGGTCTTGACCTGTGATAGAATTTCATTTTTCTGAAAAAAAATATTTCTCTCCGATTTTGCTCATTTTCTCAGGACTTAAAGACCTACCTACTCCGTCGACAAAAATGTCTTCAGCTATGCAATATATCCATTTCAGAGTCAGTCAGAGCCAGTCAGAGCCAGTCAGGGTCAGTCAGAGTCAGTCAGAGTCAGTCATAGTCAGTCAGGGGCAGCATAAGCCGTAAATTTAGATGCAAGTATACACATATATATATATTTCAATAGTTGGCATCAAGACGAACAAAATGATGTATTACTTGACATATTTACATGAAAACAAAATTTTCGCTAAAAATCGAAATCGCGTACAGGTCTTGACCTGTGAAAAAATTTCATTTTTCTGAAAAAAAATATTTCTCTCCGATTTTGCTCATTTTCTCAGGACTTAAAGACCTACCTACTCCGTCGACAAAAATGTCTTCAGCTATGCAATATATCCATTTCAGAGTCAGTCAGAGCCAGTCAGAGCCAGTCAGGGTCAGTCAGAGTCAGTCAGAGTCAGTCATAGCCAGTCAGGGGCAGCATAAGCCGTAAATTTAGATGCAAGTATACACATATATATATATTTCAATAGTTGGCATCAAGACGAACAAAATGATGTATTACTTGACATATTTACGTGAAAACAAAATTTTCGCTAAAAATCTAAATTGCGTACAGGTCTTGACCTGTGAAAAATTTCATTTTTCTGAAAAAAAATATTTCTCTCCGATTTTGCTCATTTTCTCAGGACTTAAAGACCCACCTACTCCGTCGACAAAAATATCTTCAGCTATGCAATATATCCATTTCAGAGTCAGTCAGAGCCAGTCAGAGTCAGTCAGAGTCAGTCATAGTCAGTCAGGGGCAGCATAAGCCGTAAATTTAGATGCAAGTATACACATATATATATATTTCAATAGTTGGCATCAAGACGAACAAAATGATGTATTACTTGACATATTTACGTGAAAACAAAATTTTCGCTAAAAATCGAAATTGCGTACAGGTCTTGACCTGTGAAAAATTTCATTTTTCTGAAAAAAAATATTTCTCTCCGATTTTGCTCATTTTCTCAGGACTTAAAGACCTACCTACTCCGTCGACAAAAATATCTTCAGCTATGCAATATATCCATTTCAGAGTCAGTCAGAGCCAGTCAGAGTCAGTCAGAGTCAGTCATAGTCAGTCAGGGGCAGCATAAGCCGTAAATTTAGATGCAAGTATACACATATATATATATTTCAATAGTTGGCATCAAGACGAACAAAATGATGTATTACGTGACATATTTACGTGAAAACAAAATTTTCGCTAAAAATCGAAATCGCGTACAGGGATTGACCTGTGATAGAATTTCATTTTTCTGAAAAAAAATATTTCTCTCCGATTTTGCTCATTTTCTCAGAACTTAAAGACCTACCTACTCCGTCGACAAAAATGTCTTCAGCTATGCAATATATCCATTTCAGAATCAGTCAGAGCCAGTCAGAGCCAGTCAGGGTCAGTCAGAGTCAGTCAGAGTCAGTCATAGTCAGTCAGGGGCAGCATAAGCCGTAAATTTAGATGCAAGTATACACATATATATAAATTTCAATAGTTGGCAGTAAGACGAACAAAATGATGTATTACTTGACATATTTACGTGAAAAATTTTTTTTCGCTAAAAATCTAAATTGCGTACAGGTCTTGACCTGTGAAAAATTTCATTTTTCTGAAAAAAAATATTTCTCTCCGATTTTGCTCATTTTCTCAGGACTTAAAGACCTACCTACTCCGTCGACAAAAATATCTTCAGCTATGCAATATATCCATTTCAGAGTCAGTCAGAGCCAGTCAGAGTCAGTCAGAGTCAGTCATAGTCAGTCAGGGGCAGCATAAGCCGTAAATTTAGATGCAAGTATACACATATATATATATTTCAATAGTTGGCATCAAGACGAACAAAATGATGTATTACTTGACATATTTACGTGAAAACAAAATTTTCGCTAAAAATCGAAATCGCGTACGTAAATGTCTTCAGCTATGCAATATATCCATTTCAGAGTCAGTCAGAGCCAGTCAGAGCCAGTCAGGGTCAGTCAGAGTCAGTCAGAGTCAGTCATAGTCAGTCAGGGGCAGCATAAGCCGTAAATTTAGATGCAAGTATACACATATATATATATTTCAATAGTTGGCATCAAGACGAACAAAATGATGTATTACTTGACATATTTACGTGAAAACAAAATTTTCGCTAAAAATCTAAATTGCGTACAGGTCTTGACCTGTGAAAAATTTCATTTTTCTGAAAAAAAAAATTTCTCTCCGATTTTGCTCATTTTCTCAGGACTTAAAGACCCACCTACTCCGTCGACAAACATATCTTCAGCTATGCAATATATCCATTTCAGAGTCAGTCAGAGCCAGTCAGAGCCAGTCAGAGTCAGTCAGAGTCAGTCAGAGTCAGTCATAGTCAGTCAGGGGCAGCATAAGCCGTAAATTCAGATGCAAGTATACACATATATATATATTTCAATAGTTGGCATCATGACGAACAAAATGATGTATTACTTGACATATTTACGTGAAAACAAAATTTTCGCTAAAAATCTAAATTGCGTACAGGTCTTGACCTGTGAAAAATTTCATTTTTCTGAAAAAAAATATTTCTCTCCGATTTTGCTCATTTTCTCAGGACTTAAAGACCTACCTACTCCGTCGACAAAAATATCTTCAGCTATGCAATATATCCATTTCAGAGTCAGTCAGAGCCAGTCAGAGTCAGTCAGAGTCAGTCATAGTCAGTCAGGGGCAGCATAAGCCGTAAATTTAGATGCAAGTATACACATATATATATATTTCAATAGTTGGCATCAAGACGAACAAAATGATGTATTACTTGACATATTTACGTGAAAACTAAATTTTCGCTAAAAATCGAAATTGCGTACAGGTCTTGACCTGTGAAAAATTTCATTTTTCTGAAAAAAAATATTTCTCTCCGATTTTGCTCATTTTCTCAGGACTTAAAGACCTACCTACTCCGTCGACAAAAATATCTTCAGCTATGCAATATATCCATTTCAGAGTCAGTCAGAGCCAGTCAGAGCCAGTCAGAGTCAGTCAGAGTCAGTCAGAGTCAGTCATAGTCAGTCAGGGACAGCATAAGCCGTAAATTTAGATGCAAGTATACACATATATATATATTTCAATAGTTGGCATCAAGACGAACAAAATGATGTATTACTTGACATATTTACGTGAAAACAAAATTTTCACTAAAAATTGAAATTGCGTACAGGTCTTGACCTGCGAAAAATTTCATTTTTCTGAAAAAAAATATTTCTCTCCGATTTTGCTCATTTTCTCAGGACTTAAAGACCTACCTACTCCGTCGACAAAAATATCTTCAGCTATGCAATATATCCATTTCAGAGTCAGTAAGAGCCAGTCAGAGTCAGTCAGAGTCAGTCATAGTCAGTCAGGGGCAGCCTAAGCCGTAAATTTAGATGCAAGTATACACATATATATATATTTCAATAGTTGGCATCAAGACGAACAAAATGATGTATTACTTGACATATTTACGTGAAAACAAAATTTTCGCTAAAAATCGAAATCGCGTACGTAAATGTCTTCAGCTATGCAATATATCCATTTCAGAGTCAGTCAGAGTCAGTCAGAGCCAGTCAGGATCAGCATAAGCCGTAAATTTAGATGCAAGTAAACACATATATATATATTTCAATAGTTGGCATCAAGACGAACAAAATGATGTATTACTTGACATATTTACGTGAAAACAAAATTTTCGCTAAAAATCGAAATCGCGTACAGGTCTTGACATGTGATAGAATTTCATTTTTCTGAAAAAAAATATTTCTCTCCGATTTTGCTCATTTTCTCAGGACTTAAAGACCTACATACTCCGTCGACAAAAATGTCTTCAGCTATGCAATATATCCATTTCAGAGTCAGTCAGAGCCAGTCAGAGCCAGTCAGAGTCAGTCAGAGTCAGTCAGAGTCAGTCATAGTCAGTCAGGGGCAGCCTAAGCCGTAAATTTAGATGCAAGTATACACATATATATATATTTCAATAGTTGGCATCAAGACGAACAAAATGATGTATTACTTGACATATTTACGTGAAAACAAAATTTTCGCTAAAAATCGAAATCGCGTACAGGTCTTGACCTGTGATAGAATTTCATTTTTCTGAAAAAAAATATTTCTCTCCGATTTTGCTCATTTTCTCAGGACTTAAAGACCTACCTACTCCGTCGACAAAAATGTCTTCAGCTATGCAATATATCCATTTCAGAGTCAGTCAGAGCCAGTCAGAGCCAGTCAGGGTCAGTCAGAGTCAGTCAGAGTCAGTCATAGTCAGTCAGGGGCAGCATAAGCCGTAAATTTAGATGCAAGTATACACATATATATATATTTCAATAGTTGGCATCAAGACGAACAAAATGATGTATTACTTGACATATTTACATGAAAACAAAATTTTCGCTAAAAATCGAAATCGCGTACAGGTCTTGACCTGTGAAAAAATTTCATTTTTCTGAAAAAAAATATTTCTCTCCGATTTTGCTCATTTTCTCAGGACTTAAAGACCTACCTACTCCGTCGACAAAAATGTCTTTAGCTATGCAATATATCCATTTCAGAGTCAGTCAGAGCCAGTCAGAGCCAGTCAGGGTCAGTCAGAGTCAGTCAGAGTCAGTCATAGCCAGTCAGGGGCAGCATAAGCCGTAAATTTAGATGCAAGTATACACATATATATATATTTCAATAGTTGGCATCAAGACGAACAAAATGATGTATTACTTGACATATTTACGTGAAAACAAAATTTTCGCTAAAAATCTAAATTGCGTACAGGTCTTGACCTGTGAAAAATTTCATTTTTCTGAAAAAAAATATTTCTCTCCGATTTTGCTCATTTTCTCAGGACTTAAAGACCTACCTACTCCGTCGACAAAAATGTCTTCAGCTATGCAATATATCCATTTCAGAGTCAGTCAGAGCCAGTCAGAGTCAGTCAGAGTGAGTCATAGTCAGTCAGGGGCAGCATAAGCCGTAAATTTAGATGCAAGTATACACATATATATATATTTCAATAGTTGGCATCAAGACGAACAAAATGATGTATTACTTGACATATTTACATGAAAACAAAATTTTCGCTAAAAATCGAAATCGCGTACAGGTCTTTACCTGTGAAAAAATTTCATTTTTCTGAAAAAAAATATTTCTCTCCGATTTTGCTCATTTTCTCAGGACTTAAAGACCTACCTACTCCGTCGACAAAAATATCTTCAGCTATGCAATATATCCATTTCAGAGTCAGTCAGAGCCAGTCAGAGCTAGTCAGGGTCAGTCAGAGTCAGTCAGAGTCAGTAATAGTCAGTCAGGGGCAGCATAAGCCGTAAATGTAGATGCAAGTATACACATATATATATATTTCAATAGTTGGCATCAAGACGAACAAAATGATGTATTACTTGACATATTTACGTGAAAACAAAATTTTCGCTAAAAATCTAAATTGCGTACAGGTCTTGACCTGCGAAAAATTTCATTTTTCTGAAAAAAAATATTTCTCTCCGATTTTGCTCATTTTCTCAGGACTTAAAGACCCACCTACTCCGTCGACAAAAATATCTTCAGCTATGCAATATATCCATTTCTGAGTCAGTCAGAGCCAGTCAGAGTCAGTCAGAGTCAGTCATAGTCAGTCAGGGGCAGCATAAGCCGTCAATTTAGATGCAAGTATACACATATATATATATTTCAATAGTTGGCATCAAGACGAACAAAATGATGTATTACTTGACATATTTACGTGAAAACAAAATTTTCGCTAAAAATCTAAATTGCGTACAGGTCTTGACCTGCGAAAAATTTCATTTTTCTGAAAAAAAATATTTCTCTCCGATTTTGCTCATTTTCTCAGGACTTAAAGACCCACCTACTCCGTCGACAAAAATATCTTCAGCTATGCAATATATCCATTTCTGAGTCAGTCAGAGCCAGTCAGAGTCAGTCAGAGTCAGTCATAGTCAGTCAGGGGCAGCATAAGCCGTCAATTTAGATGCAAGTATACATATATATATATATTTCAATAGTTGGCATCAAGACGAACAAAATGATGTATTACTTGACATATTTACGTGAAAACAAAATTTTCGCTAAAAATCGAAATTGCGTACAGGTCTTGACCTGTGAAAAATTTCATTTTTCTGAAAAAAAATATTTCTTTCCGATTTTGCTCATTTCCTCAGGACTTAAAGACCTACCTACTCCGTCGACAAAAATATCTTCAGCTATGCAATATATCCATTTCAGAGTCAGTCAGAGCCAGTCAGAGTCAGTCAGAGTCAGTCATAGTCAGTCAGGGGCAGCATAAGCCGTAAATTTAGATGCAAGTATACACATATATATATATTTCAATAGTTGGCATCAAGACGAACAAAATGATGTATTACTTGACATATTTACGTGAAAACAAAATTTTCGCTAAAAATCGAAATTGCGTACAGGTCTTGACCTGTGAAAAATTTCATTTTTCTGAAAAAAAATATTTCTCTCCGATTTTGCTCATTTTCTCAGGACTTAAAGACCTACCTACTCCGTCGACAAAAATATCTTCAGCTATGCAATATATCCATTTCAGAGTCAGTCAGAGCCAGTCAGAGTCAGTCAGAGTCAGTCATAGTCAGTCAGGGGCAGCATAAGCCGTAAATTTAGATGCAAGTATACACATATATATATATTTCAATAGTTGGCATCAAGACGAACAAAATGATGTATTACTTGACATATTTACGTGAAAACAAAATTTTCGCTAAAAATCGAAATCGCGTACAGGTCTTGACCTGTGATAGAATTTCATTTTTCTGAAAAAAAATATTTCTCTCCGATTTTGCTCATTTTCTCAGGACTTAAAGACCTACCTACTCCGTCGACAAAAATGTCTTCAGCTATGCAATATATCCATTTCAGAGTCAGTCAGAGCCAGTCAGAGCCAGTCAGGGTCAGTCAGAGTCAGTCAGAGTCAGTCATAGTCAGTCAGGGGCAGCATAAGCCGTAAATTTAGATGCAAGTATACACATATATATCAATTTCAATAGTTGGCATCAAGACGAACAAAATGATGTATTACTTGACATATTTACGTGAAAACAAAATTTTCGCTAAAAATCGAAATTGCGTACAGGTCTTGACCTGTGAAAAATTTCATTTTTCTGAAAAAAAATATTTCTCTCCGATTTTGCTCATTTTCTCAGGACTTAAAGACCTACCTACTCCGTCGACAAAAATATCTTCAGCTATGCAATATATCCATTTCAGAGTCAGTCAGATCCAGTCAGAGTCAGTCAGAGTCAGTCATAGTCAGTCAGGGGCAGCATAAGCCGTAAATTTAGATGCAAGTATACACATATATATATATTTCAATAGTTGGCATCAAGACGAACAAAATGATGTATTACTTGACATATTTACGTGAAAACAAAATTTTCGCTAAAAATCGAAATCGCGTACGTAAATGTCTTCAGCTATGCAATATATCCATTTCAGAGTCAGTCAGAGCCAGTCAGAGCCAGTCAGGGTCAGTCAGAGTCAGTCAGAGTCAGTCATAGTCAGTCAGGGGCAGCATAAGCCGTAAATTTAGATGCAAGTATACACATATATATATATTTCAATAGTTGGCATCAAGACGAACAAAATGATGTATTACTTGACATATTTACGTGAAAACAAAATTTTCGCTAAAAATCTAAATTGCGTACAGGTCTTGACCTGTGAAAAATTTCATTTTTCTGAAAAAAAAAATTTCTCTCCGATTTTGCTCATTTTCTCAGGACTTAAAGACCCACCTACTCCGTCGACAAACATATCTTCAGCTATGCAATATATCCATTTCAGAGTCAGTCAGAGCCAGTCAGAGCCAGTCAGAGTCAGTCAGAGTCAGTCAGAGTCAGTCATAGTCAGTCAGGGGCAGCATAAGCCGTAAATTCAGATGCAAGAATACACATATATATATATTTCAATAGTTGGCATCATGACGAACAAAATGATGTATTACTTGACATATTTACGTGAAAACAAAATTTTCGCTAAAAATCTAAATTGCGTACAGGTCTTGACCTGTGAAAAATTTCATTTTTCTGAAAAAAAATATTTCTCTCCGATTTTGCTCATTTTCTCAGGACTTAAAGACCTACCTACTCCGTCGACAAAAATATCTTCAGCTATGCAATATATCCATTTCAGAGTCAGACAGAGCCAGTCAGAGTCAGTCAGAGTCAGTCATAGTCAGTCAGGGGCAGCATAAGCCGTAAATTTAGATGCAAGTATACACATATATATATATTTCAATAGTTGGCATCAAGACGAACAAAATGATGTATTACTTGACATATTTACGTGAAAACTAAATTTTCGCTAAAAATCGAAATTGCGTACAGGTCTTGACCTGTGAAAAATTTCATTTTTCTGAAAAAAAATATTTCTCTCCGATTTTGCTCATTTTCTCAGGACTTAAAGACCTACCTACTCCGTCGACAAAAATATCTTCAGCTATGCAATTTATCCATTTCAGAGTCAGTCAGAGCCAGTCAGAGCCAGTCAGAGTCAGTCAGAGTCAGTCAGAGTCAGTCATAGTCAGTCAGGGGCAGCATTAGCCGTAAATTTAGATGCAAGTATACACATATATATATATTTCAATAGTTGGCATCATGACGAACAAAATGATGTATTACTTGACATATTTACGTGAAAACAACATTTTCGCTAAAAATCGAAATCGCGTACAGGTCTTGACCTGTGAAAAAATTTCATTTTTCTGAAAAAAAATATTTCTCTCCGATTTTGCTCATTTTCTCAGGACTTAAAGACCTACCTACTCCGTCGACAAAAATGTCTTCAGCTATGCAATATATCCATTTCAGAGCCAGTCAGAGCCAGTCAGAGCCAGTCAGAGTCAGTCAGAGTCAGTCATAGTCAGTCAGGGGCAGCATAAGCCGTAAATTTAGATGCAAGTATACACATATATATAGATAGATAGATAGTTTATTTCAAGATTGTAGGCCTTTGGCCCATGAATCACATGTATAATACAGAGAATATAGTATAAAGTCACATGTATACACAGTACATATAATATTCAGCATAAATTGTACAATAGTAATTATAATTATTGATCTATTCCGGTGAATGACAGTTACAGACTAGAATAACATTTATAAATCTAGTAAGATAACATGTCGTAATAACATTGAATATATCTGATTTGTATCAATAATAGTACTACAACGTTTTGAAAAGGTTTAGTAATTTACAGTACAGAACATGAGTGGAGAAAGGTTAGTTAAGATAACATACGTTATCTCGTCTTTCAAAGCTCTTAAATACATAAATCGATAATTGTTTAACAATAGATTGGTTCGTGGACGAGATTAGTTCAATAAATTTAGGAATGTTCGGTCTTTTCCAAAAATAGCATTTAATGAGATCTTTTCTTAAATCGTAGAATAAAGGACATTCTAACATGAAATGAAATTCATCCTCTAATGTGTTGCATAGTTGACATTTGCGTTCGGGCCTTGGAATTTTATGAGGTTTATGCCATCTACCTGTCTCAATTTCTAATCTGTGAGACGATACGCGTAGTCTAGATAGAGCAATTCTGAACTTACGAAATTTACAAAATCTAAATATTGTTTAAAACCAAATTCAGAGAATAATACATATGAGCTAGCTCTTGTGGAATTGTTAAGTTGTCCTCTCCAGTCTTGAATAAATACATCATTAGCTCTTTGTTTGAAAATGTTTAAGAAATATTCTACATTATTCACTCCTTGGTATAGCCAAACTTCATAAAAACCCAAGTTTTCTAACAGCTGTTTTACTTGACATGCCCAATTGCTTTTATGTGGTAACAACACATTATCATTTAACATCCTTTTATAGATAAGTTTTATATATTTTCTTTCATCATTACAAACACTTGTAATTTTCAGCCAAAAGCGTATTATATTTACCATTCTCATTATTTTTAAAGGTTTACGCCCAAATTCCCCATATATAAAACTGTTTTGTGTGGATATCTTAACTCCTAGAAGGTTCTTTAAGAAATGCAAGTGAGTACGTTCTAATAGTTCGGCACTGGCAAATCCCCATATTTCAGAACCATAACTCAATATGGGGAGTATCAATTTATCAAACAATGACAAAATATGACTAACAGATAAAGTGGGAAATTTGATCAAATACGACTTCAGTTTTAAAATTACTTTACAAGCTTGACCGTTAAGCGTTTCAAATGTTTCTTTAAATGATCCCCCAGTTGAGAAAGTTATACCTAGATATGTAAAATGATTAACTATCTCTAGTTCTTGGTCGTTGTAAACGAATTTCAAATTGTGTCTCAGAGGTCTGAAAAAAAATATTTCTCTCCGATTTTGCTCATTTTCTCAGGACTTAAAGACCTACCTACTCCGTCGACAAAAATGTCTTCAGCTATGCAATATATCCATTTCAGAGTCAGTCAGAGCCAGTCAGAGCCAGTCAGAGTCAGTCAGAGTCAGTCAGAGTCAGTCAGAGTCAGTCGTAGTCAGTCAGGGGCAGCATGAGCCGTAAATTTAGATGCAAGTATACACATATATATATATTTCAATAGTTGGCATCAAGACGAACAAAATGATGTATTACTTGACATATTTACGTGAAAACAAAATTTTCGCTAAAAATCGAAATCGCGTACAGGTCTTGACCTGTGATAGAATTTCATTTTTCTGAAAAAAAATATTTCTCTTCGATTTTGCTCATTTTCTCAGGACTTAAAGACCTACCTACTCCGTCGACAAAAATGTCTTCAGCTATGCAATATATCCATTTCAGAGTCAGTCAGAGCCAGTCAGAGTCAGTCAGGGGCAGCATAAACCGTAAATTTAGATGCAAGTATACACATATATATATATTTCAATAGTTGGCATCAAGACGAACAAAATGATGTATTACTTGACATATTTACGTGAAAACAACATTTTCGCTAAAAATCGAAATCGCGTACAGGTCTTGACCTGTGAAAAAATTTCATTTTTCTGAAAAAAAATATTTCTCTCCGATTTTGCTCATTTTCTCAGGACTTAAAGACCTACCTACTCCGTCGACAAAAATGTCTTCAGCTATGCAATATATCCATTTCAGAGCCAGTCAGAGCCAGTCAGAGCCAGTCAGAGTCAGTCAGAGTCAGTCATAGTCAGTCAGGGGCAGCATAAGCCGTAAATTTAGATGCAAGTATACACATATATATAGATAGATAGATAGTTTATTTCAAGATTGTAGGCCTTTGGCCCATGAATCACATGTATAATACAGAGAATATAGTATAAAGTCACATGTATACACAGTACATATAATATTCAGCATAAATTGTACAATAGTAATTATAATTATTGATCTATTCCGGTGAATGACAGTTACAGACTAGAATAACATTTATAAATCTAGTAAGATAACATGTCGTAATAACATTGAATATATCTGATTTGTATCAATAATAGTACTACAACGTTTTGAAAAGGTTTAGTAATTTACAGTACAGAACATGAGTGGAGAAAGGTTAGTTAAGATAACATACGTTATCTCGTCTTTCAAAGCTCTTAAATACATAAATCGATAATTGTTTAACAATAGATTGGTTCGTGGACGAGATTAGTTCAATAAATTTAGGAATGTTCGGTCTTTTCCAAAAATAGCATTTAATGAGATCTTTTCTTAAATCGTAGAATAAAGGACATTCTAACATGAAATGAAATTCATCCTCTAATGTGTTGCATAGTTGACATTTGCGTTCGGGCCTTGGAATTTTATGAGGTTTATGCCATCTACCTGTCTCAATTTCTAATCTGTGAGACGATACGCGTAGTCTAGATAGAGCAATTCTGAACTTACGAAATTTACAAAATCTAAATATTGTTTAAAACCAAATTCAGAGAATAATACATATGAGCTAGCTCTTGTGGAATTGTTAAGTTGTCCTCTCCAGTCTTGAATAAATACATCATTAGCTCTTTGTTTGAAAATGTTTAAGAAATATTCTACATTATTCACTCCTTGGTATAGCCAAACTTCATAAAAACCCAAGTTTTCTAACAGCTGTTTTACTTGACATGCCCAATTGCTTTTATGTGGTAACAACACATTATCATTTAACATCCTTTTATAGATAAGTTTTATATATTTTCTTTCATCATTACAAACACTTGTAATTTTCAGCCAAAAGCGTATTATATTTACCATTCTCATTATTTTTAAAGGTTTACGCCCAAATTCCCCATATATAAAACTGTTTTGTGTGGATATCTTAACTCCTAGAAGGTTCTTTAAGAAATGCAAGTGAGTACGTTCTAATAGTTCGGCACTGGCAAATCCCCATATTTCAGAACCATAACTCAATATGGGGAGTATCAATTTATCAAACAATGACAAAATATGACTAACAGATAAAGTGGGAAATTTGATCAAATACGACTTCAGTTTTAAAATTACTTTACAAGCTTGACCGTTAAGCGTTTCAAATGTTTCTTTAAATGATCCCCCAGTTGAGAAAGTTATACCTAGATATGTAAAATGATTAACTATCTCTAGTTCTTGGTCGTTGTAAACGAATTTCAAATTGTGTCTCAGAGGTCTGAAAAAAAATATTTCTCTCCGATTTTGCTCATTTTCTCAGGACTTAAAGACCTACTTACTCCGTCGACAAAAATGTCTTCAGCTATGCAATATATCCATTTCAGAGTCAGTCAGAGCCAGTCAGAGCCAGTCAGAGTCAGTCAGAGTCAGTCAGAGTCAGTCATAGTCAGTCAGGGGCAGCATAAGCCGTAAATTTAGATGCAAGTATACACATATATATATATTTCAATAGTTGGCATCATGACGAACAAAATGATGTATTACTTGACATATTTACGTGAAAACAAAATTTTCGCTAAAAATCGAAATTGCGTACAGGTCTTGACCTGTGAAAAATTTCATTTTTCTGAAAAAAAATATTTTTTTTCCGATTTTGCTCATTTTCTCAGGACTTAAAGACCTACCTACTCCGTCGACAAAAATATCTTCAGCTATGCAATATATCCATTTCAGAGTCAGTCAGAGCCAGTCAGAGCCAGTCAGAGTCAGTCAGAGTCAGTCAGAGTCAGTCATAGTCAGTCAGGGGCAGCATAAGCCGTAAATTTAGATGCAAGTATACACATATATATATATTTCAATAGTTGGCATCATGACGAACAAAATGATGTATTACTTGACATATTTACGTGAAAACAAAATTTTCGCTAAAAATCGAAATTGCGTACAGGTCTTGACCTGTGAAAAATTTCATTTTTCTGAAAAAAAATATTTCTCTCCGATTTTGCTCTTTTTCTCAGGACTTAAAGACCTACCTACTCCGTCGACAAAAATATCTTCAGCTATGCAATATATCCATTTCAGAGTCAGTCAGAGCCAGTCAGAGCCAGTCAGGGTCAGTCAGAGTCAGTCAGAGTCAGTCATAGTCAGTCAGGGGCAGCATAAGCCGTAAATTTAGATGCAAGTATACACATATATATCAATTTCAATAGTTGGCATCAAGACGAACAAAATGATGTATTACTTGACATATTTACGTGAAAACAAAATTTTCGCTAAAAATCGAAATTGCGTACAGGTCTTGACCTGTGAAAAATTTCATTTTTCTGAAAAAAAATATTTCTCTCCGATTTTGCTCATTTTCTCAGGACTTAAAGACCTACCTACTCCGTCGACAAAAATATCTTCAGCTATGCAATATATCCATTTCAGAGTCAGTCAGAGCCAGTCAGAGTCAGTCAGAGTCAGTCATAGTCAGTCAGGGGCAGCATAAGCCGTAAATTTAGATGCAAGTATACACATATATATATATTTCAATAGTTGGCATCAAGACGAACAAAATGATGTATTACTTGACATATTTACGTGAAAACAAAATTTTCGCTAAAAATCGAAATCGCGTACGTAAATGTCTTCAGCTATGCAATATATCCATTTCAGAGCCAGTCAGAGCCAGTCAGAGCCAGTCAGGGTCAGTCAGAGTCAGTCAGAGTCAGTCATAGTCAGTCAGGGGCAGCATAAGCCGTAAATTTAGATGCAAGTATACACATATATATATATTTCAATAGTTGGCATCAAGACGAACAAAATGATGTATTACTTGACATATTTACGTGAAAACAAAATTTTCGCTAAAAATCTAAATTGCGTACAGGTCTTGACCTGTGAAAAATTTCATTTTTCTGAAAAAAAAAATTTCTCTCCGATTTTGCTCATTTTCTCAGGACTTAAAGACCCACCTACTCCGTCGACAAACATATCTTCAGCTATGCAATATATCCATTTCAGAGTCAGTCAGAGCCAGTCAGAGCCAGTCAGAGTCAGTCAGAGTCAGTCAGAGTCAGTCATAGTCAGTCAGGGGCAGCATAAGCCGTAAATTCAGATGCAAGAATACACATATATATATATTTCAATAGTTGGCATCATGACGAACAAAATGATGTATTACTTGACATATTTACGTGAAAACAAAATTTTCGCTAAAAATCTAAATTGCGTACAGGTCTTGACCTGTGAAAAATTTCATTTTTCTGAAAAAAAATATTTCTCTCCGATTTTGCTCATTTTCTCAGGACTTAAAGACCTACCTACTCCGTCGACAAAAATATCTTCAGCTATGCAATATATCCATTTCAGAGTCAGTCAGAGCCAGTCAGAGTCAGTCAGAGTCAGTCATAGTCAGTCAGGGGCAGCATAAGCCGTAAATTTAGATGCAAGTATACACATATATATATATTTCAATAGTTGGCATCAAGACGAACAAAATGATGTATTACTTGACATATTTACGTGAAAACTAAATTTTCGCTAAAAATCGAAATTGCGTACAGGTCTTGACCTGTGAAAAATTTCATTTTTCTGAAAAAAAATATTTCTCTCCGATTTTGCTCATTTTCTCAGGACTTAAAGACCTACCTACTCCGTCGACAAAAATATCTTCAGCTATGCAATTTATCCATTTCAGAGTCAGTCAGAGCCAGTCAGAGCCAGTCAGAGTCAGTCAGAGTCAGTCAGAGTCAGTCATAGTCAGTCAGGGGCAGCATTAGCCGTAAATTTAGATGCAAGTATACACATATATATATATTTCAATAGTTGGCATCATGACGAACAAAATGATGTATTACTTGACATATTTACGTGAAAACAACATTTTCGCTAAAAATCGAAATCGCGTACAGGTCTTGACCTGTGAAAAAATTTCATTTTTCTGAAAAAAAATATTTCTCTCCGATTTTGCTCATTTTCTCAGGACTTAAAGACCTACCTACTCCGTCGACAAAAATGTCTTCAGCTATGCAATATATCCATTTCAGAGCCAGTCAGAGCCAGTCAGAGCCAGTCAGAGTCAGTCAGAGTCAGTCATAGTCAGTCAGGGGCAGCATAAGCCGTAAATTTAGATGCAAGTATACACATATATATAGATAGATAGATAGTTTATTTCAAGATTGTAGGCCTTTGGCCCATGAATCACATGTATAATACAGAGAATATAGTATAAAGTCACATGTATACACAGTACATATAATATTCAGCATAAATTGTACAATAGTAATTATAATTATTGATCTATTCCGGTGAATGACAGTTACAGACTAGAATAACATTTATAAATCTAGTAAGATAACATGTCGTAATAACATTGAATATATCTGATTTGTATCAATAATAGTACTACAACGTTTTGAAAAGGTTTAGTAATTTACAGTACAGAACATGAGTGGAGAAAGGTTAGTTAAGATAACATACGTTATCTCGTCTTTCAAAGCTCTTAAATACATAAATCGATAATTGTTTAACAATAGATTGGTTCGTGGACGAGATTAGTTCAATAAATTTAGGAATGTTCGGTCTTTTCCAAAAATAGCATTTAATGAGATCTTTTCTTAAATCGTAGAATAAAGGACATTCTAACATGAAATGAAATTCATCCTCTAATGTGTTGCATAGTTGACATTTGCGTTCGGGCCTTGGAATTTTATGAGGTTTATGCCATCTACCTGTCTCAATTTCTAATCTGTGAGACGATACGCGTAGTCTAGATAGAGCAATTCTGAACTTACGAAATTTACAAAATCTAAATATTGTTTAAAACCAAATTCAGAGAATAATACATATGAGCTAGCTCTTGTGGAATTGTTAAGTTGTCCTCTCCAGTCTTGAATAAATACATCATTAGCTCTTTGTTTGAAAATGTTTAAGAAATATTCTACATTATTCACTCCTTGGTATAGCCAAACTTCATAAAAACCCAAGTTTTCTAACAGCTGTTTTACTTGACATGCCCAATTGCTTTTATGTGGTAACAACACATTATCATTTAACATCCTTTTATAGATAAGTTTTATATATTTTCTTTCATCATTACAAACACTTGTAATTTTCAGCCAAAAGCGTATTATATTTACCATTCTCATTATTTTTAAAGGTTTACGCCCAAATTCCCCATATATAAAACTGTTTTGTGTGGATATCTTAACTCCTAGAAGGTTCTTTAAGAAATGCAAGTGAGTACGTTCTAATAGTTCGGCACTGGCAAATCCCCATATTTCAGAACCATAACTCAATATGGGGAGTATCAATTTATCAAACAATGACAAAATATGACTAACAGATAAAGTGGGAAATTTGATCAAATACGACTTCAGTTTTAAAATTACTTTACAAGCTTGACCGTTAAGCGTTTCAAATGTTTCTTTAAATGATCCCCCAGTTGAGAAAGTTATACCTAGATATGTAAAATGATTAACTATCTCTAGTTCTTGGTCGTTGTAAACGAATTTCAAATTGTGTCTCAGAGGTCTGAAAAAAAATATTTCTCTCCGATTTTGCTCATTTTCTCAGGACTTAAAGACCTACCTACTCCGTCGACAAAAATGTCTTCAGCTATGCAATATATCCATTTCAGAGTCAGTCAGAGCCAGTCAGAGCCAGTCAGAGTCAGTCAGAGTCAGTCAGAGTCAGTCGTAGTCAGTCAGGGGCAGCATGAGCCGTAAATTTAGATGCAAGTATACACATATATATATATTTCAATAGTTGGCATCAAGACGAACAAAATGATGTATTACTTGACATATTTACGTGAAAACAAAATTTTCGCTAAAAATCGAAATCGCGTACAGGTCTTGACCTGTGATAGAATTTCATTTTTCTGAAAAAAAATATTTCTCTCCGATTTTGCTCATTTTCTCAGGACTTAAAGACCTACCTACTCCGTCGACAAAAATGTCTTCAGCTATGCAATATATCCATTTCAGAGTCAGTCAGAGCCAGTCAGAGTCAGTCAGGGGCAGCATAAACCGTAAATTTAGATGCAAGTATACACATATATATATATTTCAATAGTTGGCATCAAGACGAACAAAATGATGTATTACTTGACATATTTACGTGAAAACAACATTTTCGCTAAAAATCGAAATCGCGTACAGGTCTTGACCTGTGAAAAAATTTCATTTTTCTGAAAAAAAATATTTCTCTCCGATTTTGCTCATTTTCTCAGGACTTAAAGACCTACCTACTCCGTCGACAAAAATGTCTTCAGCTATGCAATATATCCATTTCAGAGCCAGTCAGAGCCAGTCAGAGCCAGTCAGAGTCAGTCAGAGTCAGTCATAGTCAGTCAGGGGCAGCATAAGCCGTAAATTTAGATGCAAGTATACACATATATATAGATAGATAGATAGTTTATTTCAAGATTGTAGGCCTTTGGCCCATGAATCACATGTATAATACAGAGAATATAGTATAAAGTCACATGTATACACAGTACATATAATATTCAGCATAAATTGTACAATAGTAATTATAATTATTGATCTATTCCGGTGAATGACAGTTACAGACTAGAATAACATTTATAAATCTAGTAAGATAACATGTCGTAATAACATTGAATATATCTGATTTGTATCAATAATAGTACTACAACGTTTTGAAAAGGTTTAGTAATTTACAGTACAGAACATGAGTGGAGAAAGGTTAGTTAAGATAACATACGTTATCTCGTCTTTCAAAGCTCTTAAATACATAAATCGATAATTGTTTAACAATAGATTGGTTCGTGGACGAGATTAGTTCAATAAATTTAGGAATGTTCGGTCTTTTCCAAAAATAGCATTTAATGAGATCTTTTCTTAAATCGTAGAATAAAGGACATTCTAACATGAAATGAAATTCATCCTCTAATGTGTTGCATAGTTGACATTTGCGTTCGGGCCTTGGAATTTTATGAGGTTTATGCCATCTACCTGTCTCAATTTCTAATCTGTGAGACGATACGCGTAGTCTAGATAGAGCAATTCTGAACTTACGAAATTTACAAAATCTAAATATTGTTTAAAACCAAATTCAGAGAATAATACATATGAGCTAGCTCTTGTGGAATTGTTAAGTTGTCCTCTCCAGTCTTGAATAAATACATCATTAGCTCTTTGTTTGAAAATGTTTAAGAAATATTCTACATTATTCACTCCTTGGTATAGCCAAACTTCATAAAAACCCAAGTTTTCTAACAGCTGTTTTACTTGACATGCCCAATTGCTTTTATGTGGTAACAACACATTATCATTTAACATCCTTTTATAGATAAGTTTTATATATTTTCTTTCATCATTACAAACACTTGTAATTTTCAGCCAAAAGCGTATTATATTTACCATTCTCATTATTTTTAAAGGTTTACGCCCAAATTCCCCATATATAAAACTGTTTTGTGTGGATATCTTAACTCCTAGAAGGTTCTTTAAGAAATGCAAGTGAGTACGTTCTAATAGTTCGGCACTGGCAAATCCCCATATTTCAGAACCATAACTCAATATGGGGAGTATCAATTTATCAAACAATGACAAAATATGACTAACAGATAAAGTGGGAAATTTGATCAAATACGACTTCAGTTTTAAAATTACTTTACAAGCTTGACCGTTAAGCGTTTCAAATGTTTCTTTAAATGATCCCCCAGTTGAGAAAGTTATACCTAGATATGTAAAATGATTAACTATCTCTAGTTCTTGGTCGTTGTAAACGAATTTCAAATTGTGTCTCAGAGGTCTGAAAAAAAATATTTCTCTCCGATTTTGCTCATTTTCTCAGGACTTAAAGACCTACTTACTCCGTTGACAAAAATGTCTTCAGCTATGCAATATATCCATTTCAGAGTCAGTCAGAGCCAGTCAGAGCCAGTCAGAGTCAGTCAGAGTCAGTCAGAGTCAGTCATAGTCAGTCAGGGGCAGCATAAGCCGTAAATTTAGATGCAAGTATACACATATATATATATTTCAATAGTTGGCATCATGACGAACAAAATGATGTATTACTTGACATATTTACGTGAAAACAAAATTTTCGCTAAAAATCGAAATTGCGTACAGGTCTTGACCTGTGAAAAATTTCATTTTTCTGAAAAAAAATATTTTTTTTCCGATTTTGCTCATTTTCTCAGGACTTAAAGACCTACCTACTCCGTCGACAAAAATATCTTCAGCTATGCAATATATCCATTTCAGAGTCAGTCAGAGCCAGTCAGAGCCAGTCAGAGTCAGTCATAGTCAGTCAGGGGCAGCATAAGCCGTAAATTTAGATGCAAGTATACACATATATATATATTTCAATAGTTGGCATCAAGACGAACAAAATGATGTATTACTTGACATATTTACGTGAAAACAAAATTTTCGCTAAAAATCGAAATTGCGTACAGGTCTTGACCTGTGAAAAATTTCATTTTTCTGAAAAAAAATATTTCTCTCCGATTTTGCTCATTTTCTCAGGACTTAAAGACCTACCTACTCCGTCGACAAAAATATCTTCAGCTATGCAATATATCCATTTCAGAGTCAGTCAGAGCCAGTCAGAGTCAGTCAGAGTCAGTCATAGTCAGTCAGGGGCAGCATAAGCCGTAAATTTAGATGCAAGTATACACATATATATATATTTCAATAGTTGGCATCAAGACGAACAAAATGATGTATTACTTGACATATTTACGTGAAAACAAAATTTTCGCTAAAAATCGAAATTGCGTACAGGTCTTGACCTGTGAAAAATTTCATTTTTCTGAAAAAAAATATTTCTCTCCGATTTTGCTCATTTTCTCAGGACTTAAAGACCTACCTACTCCGTCGACAAAAATATCTTCAGCTATGCAATATATCCATTTCAGAGTCAGTCAGAGCCAGTCAGAGTCAGTCAGAGTCAGTCATAGTCAGTCAGGGGCAGCATAAGCCGTAAATTTAGATGCAAGTATACACATATATATATATTTCAATAGTTGGCATCAAGACGAACAAAATGATGTATTACTTGACATATTTACGTGAAAACAAAATTTTCGCTAAAAATCGAAATTGCGTACAGGTCTTGACCTGTGAAAAATTTCATTTTTCTGAAAAAAAATATTTCTCTCCGATTTTGCTCATTTTCTCAGGACTGTAAGACCTACCTACTCCGTCGACAAAAATATCTTCAGCTATGCAATATATCCATTTCAGAGTCAGTCAGAGCCAGTCAGAGTCAGTCAGAGTCAGTCATAGTCAGTCAGGGGCAGCATGAGCCGTAAATTTAGATGCAAGTATACACATATATATATATTTCAATAGTTGGCATCAAGACGAACAAAATGATGTATTACTTGACATATTTACGTGAAAACAAAATTTTCGCTAAAAATCGAAATCGCGTACAGGTCTTGACCTGTGATAGAATTTCATTTTTCTGAAAAAAAATATTTCTCTCCGATTTTGCTCATTTTTTCAGGACTTAAAGACCTACCTACTCCGTCGACAAAAATGTCTTCAGCTATGCAATATATCCATTTCAGCGTCAGTCAGAGCCAGTCAGAGTCAGTCAGAGTCAGTCGTAGTCAGTCAGGGGCAGCATAAGCCGTAAATTTAGATGCAAGTATACACATATATATATATTTCAATAGTTGGCATCAAGACGAACAAAATGATGTATTACTTGACACATTTACATGAAAACAAAATTTTCGCTAAAAATCGAAATCGCGTACAGGTCTTGACCTGTGAAAAAATTTCATTTTTCTGAAAAAAAATATTTCTCTCCGATTTTGCTCATTTTCTCAGGACTTAAAGACCTACCTACTCCGTCGACAAAAATATCTTCAGCTATGCAATATATCCATTTCAGAGTCAGTCAGAGCCAGTCAGAGCTAGTCAGGGTCAGTCAGAGCCAGTCAGAGTCAGTAATAGTCAGTCAGGGGCAGCATAAGCCGTAAATTTAGATGCAAGTATACACATATATATATATTTCAATAGTTGGCATCAAGACGAACAAAATGATGTATTACTTGACATATTTACGTGAAAACAAAATTTTCGCTAAAAATCTAAATTGCGTACAGGTCTTGACATGTGAAAAATTTCATTTTTCTGAAAAAAAATATTTCTCTCCGATTTTGCTCATTTTCTCAGGACTTAAAGACCCACCTACTCCGTCGACAAAAATATCTTCAGCTATGCAATATATCCATTTCAGAGTCAGTCAGAGCCAGTCAGAGTCAGTCAGAGTCAGTCATAGTCAGTCAGGGGCAGCCTAAGCCGTAAATTTAGATGCAAGTATACACATATATATATATTTCAATAGTTGGCATCAAGACGAACAAAATGATGTATTACTTGACATATTTACGTGAAAACAAAATTTTCGCTAAAAATCGAAATCGCGTACAGGTCTTGACCTGTGATAGAATTTCATTTTTCTGAAAAAAAATATTTCTCTCCGATTTTGCTCATTTTCTCAGGACTTAAAGACCTACCTACTCCGTCGACAAAAATGTCTTCAGCTATGCAATATATCCATTTCAGAGTCAGTCAGAGCCAGTCAGAGCCAGTCAGGGTCAGTCAGAGTCAGTCAGAGTCAGTCATAGTCAGTCAGGGGCAGCATAAGCCGTAAATTTAGATGCAAGTATACACATATATATATATTTCAATAGTTGGCATCAAGACGAACAAAATGATGTATTACTTGACATATTTACGTGAAAACAAAATTTTCGCTAAAAATCGAAATCGCGTACAGGTCTTGACCTGTGATAGAATTTCATTTTTCGGAAAAAAAATATTTCTCTCCGATTTTGCTCATTTTCTCAGGACTTAAAGACCTACCTACTCCGTCGACAAAAATATCTTCAGCTATGCAATATATCCATTTCAGAGTCAGTCAGAGCCAGTCAGAGTCAGTCAGAGTCAGTCATAGTCAGTCAGGGGCAGCATAAGCCGTAAATTTAGATGCAAGTATACACATATATATATATTTCAATAGTTGGCATCAAGACGAACAAAATGATGTATTACTTGACATATTTACGTGAAAACAAAATTTTCGCTAAAAATCGAAATTGTGTACAGGTCTTCTTGACCTGTGAAAAATTTCATTTTTCTGAAAAAAAATATTTCTCTCCGATTTTGCTCATTTTCTCAGGACTTAAAGACCTACCTACTCCGTCGACAAAAATATCTTCAGCTATGCAATATATCCATTTCAGAGTCAGTCAGAGCCAGTCAGAGTCAGTCAGAGTCAGTCATAGTCAGTCAGGGGCAGCATAAGCCGTAAATTTAGATGCAAGTATACACATATATATATATTTCAATAGTTGGCATCAAGACGAACAAAATGATGTATTACTTGACATATTTACGTGAAAACAAAATTTTCGCTAAAAATCGAAATTGCGTACATGTCTTGACCTGTGAAAAATTTCATTTTTCTGAAAAAAAATATTTCTCTCCGATTTTGCTCATTTTCTCAGGACTTAAAGACCTACCTACTCCGTCGACAAAAATATCTTCAGCTATGCAATATATCCATTTCAGAGTCAGTCAGAGCCAGTCAGAGTCAGTCAGAGTCAGTCATAGTCAGTCAGGGGCAGCATAAGCCGTAAATTTAGATGCAAGTATACACATATATATATATTTCAATAGTTGGCATCAAGACGAACAAAATGATGTATTACTTGACATATTTACGTGAAAACAAAATTTTCGCTAAAAATCGAAATTGCGTACAGGTCTTGACCTGTGAAAAATTTCATTTTTCTGAAAAAAAATATTTCTCTCCGATTTTGCTCATTTTCTCAGGACTTAAAGACCCACCTACTCCGTCGACAAAAATATCTTCAGCTATGCAATATATCCATTTCAGAGTCAGTCAGAGCCAGTCAGAGTCAGTCAGAGTCAGTCATAGTCAGTCAGGGGCAGCATAAGCCGTAAATTTAGATGCAAGTATACACATATATATATATTTCAATAGTTGGCATCAAGACGAACAAAATGATGTATTACTTGACATATTTACGTGAAAACAAAATTTTCGCTAAAAATCGAAATTGCGTACAGGTCTTGACCTGTGATAGAATTTCATTTTTTTGAAAAAAAATATTTCTCTCCGATTTTGCTCATTTTCTCAGGACTTAAAGACCTACATACTCCGTCGACAAAAATGTCTTCAGCTATGCAATATATCCATTTCAGAGTCAGTCAGAGCCAGTCAGAGCCAGTCAGAGTCAGTCAGAGTCAGTCAGAGTCAGTCATAGTCAGTCAGGGGCAGCCTAAGCCGTAAATTTAGATGCAAGTATACACATATATATATATTTCAATAGTTGGCATCAAGACGAACAAAATGATGTATTACTTGACATATTTACGTGAAAACAAAATTTTCGCTAAAAATCGAAATCGCGTACAGGTCTTGACCTGTGATAGAATTTCATTTTTCTGAAAAAAAATATTTCTCTCCGATTTTGCTCATTTTCTCAGGACTTAAAGACCTACCTACTCCGTCGACAAAAATGTCTTCAGCTATGCAATATATCCATTTCAGAGTCAGTCAGAGCCAGTCAGAGCCAGTCAGGGTCAGTCAGAGTCAGTCAGAGTCAGTCATAGTCAGTCAGGGGCAGCATAAGCCGTAAATTTAGATGCAAGTATACACATATATATATATTTCAATAGTTGGCATCAAGACGAACAAAATGATGTATTACTTGACATATTTACATGAAAACAAAATTTTCGCTAAAAATCGAAATCGCGTACAGGTCTTGACCTGTGAAAAAATTTCATTTTTCTGAAAAAAAATATTTCTCTCCGATTTTGCTCATTATCTCAGGACTTAAAGACCTACCTACTCCGTCGACAAAAATGTCTTCAGCTATGCAATATATCCATTTCAGAGTCAGTCAGAGCCAGTCAGAGCCAGTCAGGGTCAGTCAGAGTCAGTCAGAGTCAGTCATAGCCAGTCAGGGGCAGCATAAGCCGTAAATTTAGATGCAAGTATACACATATATATATATTTCAATAGTTGGCATCAAGACGAACAAAATGATGTATTACTTGACATATTTACGTGAAAACAAAATTTTCGCTAAAAATCTAAATTGCGTACAGGTCTTGACCTGTGAAAAATTTCATTTTTCTGAAAAAAAATATTTCTCTCCGATTTTGCTCATTTTCTCAGGACTTAAAGACCTACCTACTCCGTCGACAAAAATGTCTTCAGCTATGCAATATATCCATTTCAGAGTCAGTCAGAGCCAGTCAGAGTCAGTCAGAGTGAGTCATAGTCAGTCAGGGGCAGCATAAGCCGTAAATTTAGATGCAAGTATACACATATATATATATTTCAATAGTTGGCATCAAGACGAACAAAATGATGTATTACTTGACATATTTACGTGAAAACAAAATTTTCGCTAAAAATCTAAATTGCGTACAGGTCTTGACCTGTGAAAAATTTCATTTTTCTGAAAAAAAATATTTCTCTCCGATTTTGCTCATTTTCTCAGGACTTAAAGACCTACCTACTCCGTCGACAAAAATATCTTCAGCTATGCAATATATCCATTTCAGAGTCAGTCAGAGCCAGTCAGAGTCAGTCAGAGTCAGTCATAGTCAGTCAGGGGCAGCATGAGCCGTAAATTTAGATGCAAGTATACACATATATATATATTTCAATAGTTGGCATCAAGACGAACAAAATGATGTATTACTTGACATATTTACGTGAAAACAAAATTTTCGCTAAAAATCGAAATTGCGTACATGTCTTGTCCTGTGAAAAATTTCATTTTTCTGAAAAAAAATATTTCTCTCCGATTTTGCTCATTTTCTCAGGACTTAAAGACCTACCTACTCCGTCGACAAAAATATCTTCAGCTATGCAATATATCCATTTCAGAGTCAGTCAGAGCCAGTCAGAGTCAGTCAGAGTCAGTCATAGTCAGTCAGGGGCAGCATAAGCCGTAAATTTAGATGCAAGTATACACATATATATATATTTCAATAGTTGGCATCAAGACGAACAAAATGATGTATTACTTGACATATTTACGTGAAAACAAAATTTTCGCTAAAAATCGAAACTGCGTACAGGTCTTGACCTGTGAAAAATTTCATTTTTCTGAAAAAAAATATTTCTCTCCGATTTTGCTCATTTTCTCAGGACTTAAAGACCCTACCTACTCCGTCGACAAAAATATCTTCAGCTATGCAATATATCCATTTCAGAGTCAGTCAGAGCCAGTCAGAGTCAGTCAGAGTCAGTCATAGTCAGTCAGGGGCAGCATGAGCCGTAAATTTAGATGCAAGTATACACATATATATATATTTCAATAGTTGGCATCAAGACGAACAAAATGATGTATTACTTGACATATTTACGTGAAAACAAAATTTTCGCTAAAAATCGAAACCGCGTACAGGTCTTGACCTGTGATAGAATTTCATTTTTCTGAAAAAAAATATTTCTCTCCGATTTTGCTCATTTTCTCAGGACTTAAAGACCCACCTACTCCGTCGACAAAAATATCTTCAGCTATGCAATATATCCATTTCAGAGTCAGTCAGAGCCAGTCAGAGTCAGTCAGAGTCAGTCATAGTCAGTCAGGGGCAGCCTAAGCCGTAAATTTAGATGCAAGTATACACATATATATATATTTCAATAGTTGGCATCAAGACGAACAAAATGATGTATTACTTGACATATTTACGTGAAAACAAAATTTTCGCTAAAAATCGAAATCGCGTACAGGTCTTGACCTGTGATAGAATTTCATTTTTCTGAAAAAAAATATTTCTCTCCGATTTTGCTCATTTTCTCAGGACTTAAAGACCTACCTACTCCGTCGACAAAAATGTCTTCAGCTATGCAATATATCCATTTCAGAGTCAGTCAGAGCCAGTCAGAGCCAGTCAGGGTCAGTCAGAGTCAGTCAGAGTCAGTCATAGTCAGTCAGGGGCAGCATAAGCCGTAAATTTAGATGCAAGTATACACATATATATATATTTCAATAGTTGGCATCAAGACGAACAAAATGATGTATTACTTGACATATTTACATGAAAACAAAATTTTCGCTAAAAATCGAAATCGCGTACAGGTCTTGACCTGTGAAAAAATTTCATTTTTCTGAAAAAAAATATTTCTCTCCGATTTTGCTCATTTTCTCAGGACTTAAAGACCTACCTACTCCGTCGACAAAAATGTCTTCAGCTATGCAATATATCCATTTCAGAGTCAGTCAGAGCCAGGCAGAGCCAGTCAGGGTCAGTCAGAGTCAGTCAGAGTCAGTCATAGCCAGTCAGGGGCAGCATAAGCCGTAAATTTAGATGCAAGTATACACATATATATATATTTCAATAGTTGGCATCAAGACGAACAAAATGATGTATTACTTGACATATTTACGTGAAAACAAAATTTTCGCTAAAAATCTAAATTGCGTACAGGTCTTGACCTGTGAAAAATTTCATTTTTCTGAAAAAAAATATTTCTCTCCGATTTTGCTCATTTTCTCAGGACTTAAAGACCCACCTACTCCGTCGACAAAAATATCTTCAGCTATGCAATATATCCATTTCAGAGTCAGTCAGAGCCAGTCAGAGTCAGTCAGAGTCAGTCATAGTCAGTCAGGGGCAGCATAAGCCGTAAATTTAGATGCAAGTATACACATATATATATATTTCAATAGTTGGCATCAAGACGAACAAAATGATGTATTACTTGACATATTTACGTGAAAACAAAATTTTCGCTAAAAATCGAAATTGCGTACAGGTCTTGACCTGTGATAGAATTTCATTTTTTGAAAAAAAATATTTCTCTCCGATTTTGCTCATTTTCTCAGGACTTAAAGACCTACATACTCCGTCGACAAAAATGTCTTCAGCTATGCAATATATCCATTTCAGAGTCAGTCAGAGCCAGTCAGAGCCAGTCAGAGTCAGTCAGAGTCAGTCAGAGTCAGTCATAGTCAGTCAGGGGCAGCCTAAGCCGTAAATTTAGATGCAAGTATACACATATATATATATTTCAATAGTTGGCATCAAGACGAACAAAATGATGTATTACTTGACATATTTACGTGAAAACAAAATTTTCGCTAAAAATCGAAATCGCGTACAGGTCTTGACCTGTGATAGAATTTCATTTTTCTGAAAAAAAATATTTCTCTCCGATTTTGCTCATTTTCTCAGGACTTAAAGACCTACCTACTCCGTCGACAAAAATGTCTTCAGCTATGCAATATATCCATTTCAGAGTCAGTCAGAGCCAGTCAGAGCCAGTCAGGGTCAGTCAGAGTCAGTCAGAGTCAGTCATAGTCAGTCAGGGGCAGCATAAGCCGTAAATTTAGATGCAAGTATACACATATATATATATTTCAATAGTTGGCATCAAGACGAACAAAATGATGTATTACTTGACATATTTACATGAAAACAAAATTTTCGCTAAAAATCGAAATCGCGTACAGGTCTTGACCTGTGAAAAAATTTCATTTTTCTGAAAAAAAATATTTCTCTCCGATTTTGCTCATTATCTCAGGACTTAAAGACCTACCTACTCCGTCGACAAAAATGTCTTCAGCTATGCAATATATCCATTTCAGAGTCAGTCAGAGCCAGTCAGAGCCAGTCAGGGTCAGTCAGAGTCAGTCAGAGTCAGTCATAGCCAGTCAGGGGCAGCATAAGCCGTAAATTTAGATGCAAGTATACACATATATATATATTTCAATAGTTGGCATCAAGACGAACAAAATGATGTATTACTTGACATATTTACGTGAAAACAAAATTTTCGCTAAAAATCTAAATTGCGTACAGGTCTTGACCTGTGAAAAATTTCATTTTTCTGAAAAAAAATATTTCTCTCCGATTTTGCTCATTTTCTCAGGACTTAAAGACCTACCTACTCCGTCGACAAAAATGTCTTCAGCTATGCAATATATCCATTTCAGAGTCAGTCAGAGCCAGTCAGAGTCAGTCAGAGTGAGTCATAGTCAGTCAGGGGCAGCATAAGCCGTAAATTTAGATGCAAGTATACACATATATATATATTTCAATAGTTGGCATCAAGACGAACAAAATGATGTATTACTTGACATATTTACGTGAAAACAAAATTTTCGCTAAAAATCGAAATTGCGTACAGGTCTTGACCTGTGAAAAATTTCATTTTTCTGAAAAAAAATATTTCTCTCCGATTTTGCTCATTTTCTCAGGACTTAAAGACCTACCTACTCCGTCGACAAAAATATCTTCAGCTATGCAATATATCCATTTCAGAGTCAGTCAGAGCCAGTCAGAGCCAGTCAGGGTCAGTCAGAGTCAGTCAGAGTCAGTCATAGCCAGTCAGGGGCAGCATAAGCCGTAAATTTAGATGCAAGTATACACATATATATATATTTCAATAGTTGGCATCAAGACGAACAAAATGATGTATTACTTGACATATTTACGTGAAAACAAAATTTTCGCTAAAAATCTAAATTGCGTACAGGTCTTGACCTGTGAAAAATTTCATTTTTCTGAAAAAAAATATTTCTCTCCGATTTTGCTCATTTTCTCAGGACTTAAAGACCCACCTACTCCGTCGACAAAAATATCTTCAGCTATGCAATATATCCATTTCAGAGTCAGTCAGAGCCAGTCAGAGTCAGTCAGAGTCAGTCATAGTCAGTCAGGGGCAGCATAAGCCGTAAATTTAGATGCAAGTATACACATATATATATATTTCAATAGTTGGCATCAAGACGAACAAAATGATGTATTACTTGACATATTTACGTGAAAACAAAATTTTCGCTAAAAATCGAAATTGCGTACAGGTCTTGACCTGTGATAGAATTTCATTTTTTTGAAAAAAAATATTTCTCTCCGATTTTGCTCATTTTCTCAGGACTTAAAGACCTACATACTCCGTCGACAAAAATGTCTTCAGCTATGCAATATATCCATTTCAGAGTCAGTCAGAGCCAGTCAGAGCCAGTCAGAGTCAGTCAGAGTCAGTCAGAGTCAGTCATAGTCAGTCAGGGGCAGCCTAAGCCGTAAATTTAGATGCAAGTATACACATATATATATATTTCAATAGTTGGCATCAAGACGAACAAAATGATGTATTACTTGACATATTTACGTGAAAACAAAATTTTCGCTAAAAATCGAAATCGCGTACAGGTCTTGACCTGTGATAGAATTTCATTTTTCTGAAAAAAAATATTTCTCTCCGATTTTGCTCATTTTCTCAGGACTTAAAGACCTACCTACTCCGTCGACAAAAATGTCTTCAGCTATGCAATATATCCATTTCAGAGTCAGTCAGAGCCAGTCAGAGCCAGTCAGGGTCAGTCAGAGTCAGTCAGAGTCAGTCATAGTCAGTCAGGGGCAGCATAAGCCGTAAATTTAGATGCAAGTATACACATATATATATATTTCAATAGTTGGCATCAAGACGAACAAAATGATGTATTACTTGACATATTTACATGAAAACAAAATTTTCGCTAAAAATCGAAATCGCGTACAGGTCTTGACCTGTGAAAAAATTTCATTTTTCTGAAAAAAAATATTTCTCTCCGATTTTGCTCATTATCTCAGGACTTAAAGACCTACCTACTCCGTCGACAAAAATGTCTTCAGCTATGCAATATATCCATTTCAGAGTCAGTCAGAGCCAGGCAGAGCCAGTCAGGGTCAGTCAGAGTCAGTCAGAGTCAGTCATAGCCAGTCAGGGGCAGCATAAGCCGTAAATTTAGATGCAAGTATACACATATATATATATTTCAATAGTTGGCATCAAGACGAACAAAATGATGTATTACTTGACATATTTACGTGAAAACAAAATTTTCGCTAAAAATCTAAATTGCGTACAGGTCTTGACCTGTGAAAAATTTCATTTTTCTGAAAAAAAATATTTCTCTCCGATTTTGCTCATTTACTCAGGACTTAAAGACCTACCTACTCCGTCGACAAAAATGTCTTCAGCTATGCAATATATCCATTTCAGAGTCAGTCAGAGCCAGTCAGAGTCAGTCAGAGTGAGTCATAGTCAGTCAGGGGCAGCATAAGCCGTAAATTTAGATGCAAGTATACACATATATATATATTTCAATAGTTGGCATCAAGACGAACAAAATGATGTATTACTTGACATATTTACATGAAAACAAAATTTTCGCTAAAAATCGAAATCGCGTACAGGTCTTGACCTGTGAAAAAATTTCATTTTTCTGAAAAAAAATATTTCTCTCCGATTTTGCTCATTTTCTCAGGACTTAAAGACCTACCTACTCCGTCGACAAAAATATCTTCAGCTATGCAATATATCCATTTCAGAGTCAGTCAGAGCCAGTCAGAGCTAGTCAGGGTCAGTCAGAGTCAGTCAGAGTCAGTAATAGTCAGTCAGGGGCAGCATAAGCCGTAAATGTAGATGCAAGTATACACATATATATATATTTCAATAGTTGGCATCAAGACGAACAAAATGATGTATTACTTGACATATTTACGTGAAAACAAAATTTTCGCTAAAAATCTAAATTGCGTACAGGTCTTGACCTGCGAAAAATTTCATTTTTCTGAAAAAAAATATTTCTCTCCGATTTTGCTCATTTTCTCAGGACTTAAAGACCCACCTACTCCGTCGACAAAAATATCTTCAGCTATGCAATATATCCATTTCTGAGTCAGTCAGAGCCAGTCAGAGTCAGTCAGAGTCAGTCATAGTCAGTCAGGGGCAGCATAAGCCGTCAATTTAGATGCAAGTATACACATATATATATATTTCAATAGTTGGCATCAAGACGAACAAAATGATGTATTACTTGACATATTTACGTGAAAACAAAATTTTCGCTAAAAATCGAAATTGCGTACAGGTCTTGACCTGTGAAAAATTTCATTTTTCTGAAAAAAAATATTTCTTTCCGATTTTGCTCATTTCCTCAGGACTTAAAGACCTACCTACTCCGTCGACAAAAATATCTTCAGCTATGCAATATATCCATTTCAGAGTCAGTCAGAGCCAGTCAGAGTCAGTCAGAGTCAGTCATAGTCAGTCAGGGGCAGCCTAAGCCGTAAATTTAGATGCAAGTATACACATATATATATATTTCAATAGTTGGCATCAAGACGAACAAAATGATGTATTACTTGACATATTTACGTGAAAACAAAATTTTCGCTAAAAATCGAAATCGCGTACAGGTCTTGACCTGTGATAGAATTTCATTTTTCTGAAAAAAAATATTTCTCTCCGATTTTGCTCATTATCTCAGGACTTAAAGACCTACCTACTCCGTCGACAAAAATGTCTTCAGCTATGCAATATATCCATTTCAGAGTCAGTCAGAGCCAGTCAGAGCCAGTCAGGGTCAGTCAGAGTCAGTCATAGTCAGTCATAGCCAGTCAGGGGCAGCATAAGCCGTAAATTTAGATGCAAGTATACACATATATATATATTTCAATAGTTGGCATCAAGACGAACAAAATGATGTATTACTTGACATATTTACGTGAAAACAAAATTTTCGCTAAAAATCTAAATTGCGTACAGGTCTTGACCTGTGAAAAATTTCATTTTTCTGAAAAAAAATATTTCTCTCCGATTTTGCTCATTTTCTCAGGACTTAAAGACCTACCTACTCCGTCGACAAAAATGTCTTCAGCTATGCAATATATCCATTTCAGAGTCAGTCAGAGCCAGTCAGAGTCAGTCAGAGTGAGTCATAGTCAGTCAGGGGCAGCATAAGCCGTAAATTTAGATGCAAGTATACACATATATATATATTTCAATAGTTGGCATCAAGACGAACAAAATGATGTATTACTTGACATATTTACATGAAAACAAAATTTTCGCTAAAAATCGAAATCGCGTACAGGTCTTGACCTGTGAAAAAATTTCATTTTTCTGAAAAAAAATATTTCTCTCCGATTTTGCTCATTTTCTCAGGACTTAAAGACCTACCTACTCCGTCGACAAAAATATCTTCAGCTATGCAATATATCCATTTCAGAGTCAGTCAGAGCCAGTCAGAGCTAGTCAGGGTCAGTCAGAGTCAGTCAGAGTCAGTAATAGTCAGTCAGGGGCAGCATAAGCCGTAAATGTAGATGCAAGTATACACATATATATATATTTCAATAGTTGGCATCAAGACGAACAAAATGATGTATTACTTGACATATTTACGTGAAAACAAAATTTTCGCTAAAAATCTAAATTGCGTACAGGTCTTGACCTGCGAAAAATTTCATTTTTCTGAAAAAAAATATTTCTCTCCGATTTTGCTCATTTTCTCAGGACTTAAAGACCCACCTACTCCGTCGACAAAAATATCTTCAGCTATGCAATATATCCATTTCTGAGTCAGTCAGAGCCAGTCAGAGTCAGTCAGAGTCAGTCATAGTCAGTCAGGGGTAGCATAAGCCGTCAATTTAGATGCAAGTATACACATATATATATATTTCAATAGTTGGCATCAAGACGAACAAAATGATGTATTACTTGACATATTTACGTGAAAACAAAATTTTCGCTAAAAATCGAAATTGCGTACAGGTCTTGACCTGTGAAAAATTTCATTTTTCTGAAAAAAAATATTTCTTTCCGATTTTGCTCATTTCCTCAGGACTTAAAGACCTACCTACTCCGTCGACAAAAATATCTTCAGCTATGCAATATATCCATTTCAGAGTCAGTCAGAGCCAGTCAGAGTCAGTCAGAGTCAGTCATAGTCAGTCAGGGGCAGCCTAAGCCGTAAATTTAGATGCAAGTATACACATATATATATATTTCAATAGTTGGCATCAAGACGAACAAAATGATGTATTACTTGACATATTTACGTGAAAACAAAATTTTCGCTAAAAATCGAAATCGCGTACAGGTCTTGACCTGTGATAGAATTTCATTTTTCTGAAAAAAAATATTTCTCTCCGATTTTGCTCATTTTCTCAGGACTTAAAGACCTACCTACTCCGTCGACAAAAATGTCTTCAGCTATGCAATATATCCATTTCAGAGTCACTCAGAGCCAGTCAGAGTCAGTCAGAGTGAGTCATAGTCAGTCAGGGGCAGCATAAGCCGTAAATTTAGATGCAAGTATACACATATATATATATTTCAATAGTTGGCATCAAGACGAACAAAATGATGTATTACTTGACATATTTACATGAAAACAAAATTTTCGCTAAAAATCGAAATCGCGTACAGGTCTTGACCTGTGAAAAAATTTCATTTTTCTGAAAAAAAATATTTCTCTCCGATTTTGCTCATTTTCTCAGGACTTAAAGACCTACCTACTCCGTCGACAAAAATATCTTCAGCTATGCAATATATCCATTTCAGAGTCAGTCAGAGCCAGTCAGAGCTACTCAGGGTCAGTCAGAGTCAGTCAGAGTCAGTAATAGTCAGTCAGGGGCAGCATAAGCCGTAAATGTAGATGCAAGTATACACATATATATATATTTCAATAGTTGGCATCAAGACGAACAAAATGATGTATTACTTGACATATTTACGTGAAAACAAAATTTTCGCTAAAAATCTAAATTGCGTACAGGTCTTGACCTGCGAAAAATTTCATTTTTCTGAAAAAAAATATTTCTCTCCGATTTTGCTCATTTTCTCAGGACTTAAAGACCCACCTACTCCGTCGACAAAAATATCTTCAGCTATGCAATATATCCATTTCTGAGTCAGTCAGAGCCAGTCAGAGTCAGTCAGAGTCAGTCATAGTCAGTCAGGGGCAGCATAAGCCGTCAATTTAGATGCAAGTATACACATATATATATATTTCAATAGTTGGCATCAAGACGAACAAAATGATGTATTACTTGACATATTTACGTGAAAACAAAATTTTCGCTAAAAATCGAAATTGCGTACAGGTCTTGACCTGTGAAAAATTTCATTTTTCTGAAAAAAAATATTTCTCTCCGATTTTGCTCATTTTCTCAGGACTTAAAGACCTACCTACTCCGTCGACAAAAATATCTTCAGCTATGCAATATATCCATTTCAGAGTCAGTCAGAGCCAGTCAGAGTCAGTCAGAGTCAGTCATAGTCAGTCAGGGGCAGCATAAGCCGTAAATTTAGATGCAAGTATACACATATATATATATTTCAATAGTTGGCATCAAGACGAACAAAATGATGTATTACTTGACATATTTACGTGAAAACAAAATTTTCGCTAAAAATCGAAATCGCGTACGTAAATGTCTTCAGCTATGCAATATATCCATTTCAGAGTCAGTCAGAGCCAGTCAGAGCCAGTCAGGGTCAGTCAGAGTCAGTCAGAGTCAGTCATAGTCAGTCAGGGGCAGCATAAGCCGTAAATTTAGATGCAAGTATACACATATATATATATTTCAATAGTTGGCATCAAGACGAACAAAATGATGTATTACTTGACATATTTACGTGAAAACAAAATTTTCGCTAAAAATCTAAATTGCGTACAGGTCTTGACCTGTGAAAAATTTCATTTTTCTGAAAAAAAAAATTTCTCTCCGATTTTGCTCATTTTCTCAGGACTTAAAGACCCACCTACTCCGTCGACAAACATATCTTCAGCTATGCAATATATCCATTTCAGAGTCAGTCAGAGCCAGTCAGAGCCAGTCAGAGTCAGTCAGAGTCAGTCAGAGTCAGTCAGAGCTAGTCAGGGTCAGTCAGAGTCAGTCAGAGTCAGTAATAGTCAGTCAGGGGCAGCATAAGCCGTAAATGTAGATGCAAGTATACACATATATATATATTTCAATAGTTGGCATCAAGACGAACAAAATGATGTATTACTTGACATATTTACGTGAAAACAAAATTTTCGCTAAAAATCTAAATTGCGTACAGGTCTTGACCTGCGAAAAATTTCATTTTTCTGAAAAAAAATATTTCTCTCCGATTTTGCTCATTTTCTCAGGACTTAAAGACCCACCTACTCCGTCGACAAAAATATCTTCAGCTATGCAATATATCCATTTCTGAGTCAGTCAGAGCCAGTCAGAGTCAGTCAGAGTCAGTCATAGTCAGTCAGGGGCAGCATAAGCCGTCAATTTAGATGCAAGTATACACATATATATATATTTCAATAGTTGGCATCAAGACGAACAAAATGATGTATTACTTGACATATTTACGTGAAAACAAAATTTTCGCTAAAAATCGAAATTGCGTACAGGTCTTGACCTGTGAAAAATTTCATTTTTCTGAAAAAAAATATTTCTTTCCGATTTTGCTCATTTCCTCAGGACTTAAAGACCTACCTACTCCGTCGATAAAAATATCTTCAGCTATGCAATATATCCATTTCAGAGTCAGTCAGAGCAAGTCAGAGTCAGTCATAGTCAGTCAGGGGCAGCATAAGCCGTAAATTTAGATGCAAGTATACACATATATATATATTTCAATAGTTGGCATCAAGACGAACAAAATGATGTATTACTTGACATATTTACGTGAAAACAAAATTTTCGCTAAAAATCGAAATTGCGTACAGGTCTTGACCTGTGAAAAATTTCATTTTTCTGAAAAAAAATATTTCTCTCCGATTTTGCTCATTTTCTCAGGACTTAAAGACCTACCTACTCCGTCGACAAAAATATCTTCAGCTATGCAATATATCCATTTCAGAGTCAGTCAGAGCCAGTCAGAGTCAGTCAGAGTCAGTCATAGTCAGTCAGGGGCAGCATAAGCCGTAAATTTAGATGCAAGTATACACATATATATATATTTCAATAGTTGGCATCAAGACGAACAAAATGATGTATTACTTGACATATTTACGTGAAAACAAAATTTTCGCTAAAAATCGAAATCGCGTACGTAAATGTCTTCAGCTATGCAATATATCCATTTCAGAGTCAGTCAGAGCCAGTCAGAGCCAGTCAGGGTCAGTCAGAGTCAGTCAGAGTCAGTCATAGTCAGTCAGGGGCAGCATAAGCCGTAAATTTAGATGCAAGTATACACATATATATATATTTCAATAGTTGGCATCAAGACGAACAAAATGATGTATTACTTGACATATTTACGTGAAAACAAAATTTTCGCTAAAAATCTAAATTGCGTACAGGTCTTGACCTGTGAAAAATTTCATTTTTCTGAAAAAAAAAATTTCTCTCCGATTTTGCTCATTTTCTCAGGACTTAAAGACCCACCTACTCCGTCGACAAACATATCTTCAGCTATGCAATATATCCATTTCAGAGTCAGTCAGAGCCAGTCAGAGCCAGTCAGAGTCAGTCAGAGTCAGTCAGAGTCAGTCATAGTCAGTCAGGGGCAGCATAAGCCGTAAATTCAGATGCAAGAATACACATATATATATATTTCAATAGTTGGCATCATGACGAACAAAATGATGTATTACTTGACATATTTACGTGAAAACAAAATTTTCGCTAAAAATCTAAATTGCGTACAGGTCTTGACCTGTGAAAAATTTCATTTTTCTGAAAAAAAATATTTCTCTCCGATTTTGCTCATTTTCTCAGGACTTAAAGACCTACCTACTCCGTCGACAAAAATATCTTCAGCTATGCAATATATCCATTTCAGAGTCAGTCAGAGCCAGTCAGAGTCAGTCAGAGTCAGTCATAGTCAGTCAGGGGCAGCATAAGCCGTAAATTTAGATGCAAGTATACACATATATATATATTTCAATAGTTGGCATCAAGACGAACAAAATGATGTATTACTTGACATATTTACGTGAAAACTAAATTTTCGCTAAAAATCGAAATTGCGTACAGGTCTTGACCTGTGAAAAATTTCATTTTTCTGAAAAAAAATATTTCTCTCCGATTTTGCTCATTTTCTCAGGACTTAAAGACCTACCTACTCCGTCGACAAAAATATCTTCAGCTATGCAATTTATGCATTTCAGAGTCAGTCAGAGCCAGTCAGAGCCAGTCAGAGTCAGTCAGAGTCAGTCAGAGTCAGTCATAGTCAGTCAGGGGCAGCATTAGCCGTAAATTTAGATGCAAGTATACACATATATATATATTTCAATAGTTGGCATCATGACGAACAAAATGATGTATTACTTGACATATTTACGTGAAAACAAAATTTTCGCTAAAAATCGAAATTGCGTACAGGTCTTGACCTGTGAAAAATTTCATTTTTCTGAAAAAAAATATTTCTCTCCGATTTTGCTCATTTTCTCAGGACTTAAAGACCTACCTACTCCGTCGACAAAAATATCTTCAGCTATGCAATATATCCATTTCAGAGTCAGTCAGAGCCAGTCAGAGTCAGTCAGAGTCAGTCATAGTCAGTCAGGGGCAGCATAAGCCGTAAATTTAGATGCAAGTATACACATATATATATATTTCAATAGTTGGCATCAAGACGAACAAAATGATGTATTACTTGACATATTTACGTGAAAACTAAATTTTCGCTAAAAATCGAAATTGCGTACAGGTCTTGACCTGTGAAAAATTTCATTTTTCTGAAAAAAAATATTTCTCTCCGATTTTGCTCATTTTCTCAGGACTTAAAGACCTACCTACTCCGTCGACTAAAATGTCTTCAGCTATGCAATATATCCATTTCAGAGTCAGTCAGAGCCAGTCAGAGTCAGTCAGAGTCAGTCATAGTCAGTCAGGGGCAGCATAAGCCGTAAATTTAGGTGCAAGTATACACATATATATATATTTCAATAGTTGGCATCAAGACGAACAAAATGATGTATTACTTGACATATTTACATGAAAACAAAATTTTCGCTAAAAATCGAAATCGCGTACAGGTCTTGACCTGTGAACAAATTTCATTTTTCTGAAAAAAAATATTTCTCTCCGATTATGCTCATTTTCTCAGGACTTAAAGACCTACCTACTCGGTCGACAAAAATGTCTTCAGCTATGCAATATATCCATTTCAGAGTCAGTCAGAGCCAGTCAGAGCCAGTCAGGGTCAGTCAGAGTCAGTCAGAGTCAGTCATAGTCAGTCAGGGGCAGCATAAGCCGTAAATTTAGATGCAAGTATACACATATATATATATTTCAATAGTTGGCATCAAGACGAACAAAATGATGTATTACTTGACATATTTACGTGAAAACAAAATTTTCGCTAAAAATCTAAATTGCGTACAGGTCTTAACATGTGAAAAATTTCATTTTTCTGAAAAAAAATATTTCTCTCCGATTTTGCTCATTTTCTCAGGACTTAAAGACCCACCTACTCCGTCGACAAAAATATCTTCAGCTATGCAATATATCCATTTCAGAGTCAGTCAGAGCCAGTCAGAGTCAGTCAGAGTCAGTCATAGTCAGTCAGGGGCAGCCTAAGCCGTAAATTTAGATGCAAGTATACACATATATATATATTTCAATAGTTGGCATCAAGACGAACAAAATGATGTATTACTTGACATATTTACGTGAAAACAAAATTTTCGCTAAAAATCTTAATCGCGTACAGGTCTTGACCTGTGATAGAATTTCATTTTTCTGAAAAAAATATTTCTCTCCGATTTTGCTCATTTTCTCAGGACTTAAAGACCTACCTACTCCGTCGACAAAAATGTCTTCAGCTATGCAATATATCCATTTCAGAGTCAGTCAGAGCCAGTCAGAGCCAGTCAGGGTCAGTCAGAGTCAGTCAGAGTCAGTCATAGTCAGTCAGGGGCAGCATAAGCCGTAAATTTAGATGCAAGTATACACATATATATATATTTCAATAGTTGGCATCAAGACGAACAAAATGATGTATTACTTGACATATTTACATGAAAACAAAATTTTCGCTAAAAATCGAAATCGCGTACAGGTCTTGACCTGTGAAAAAAATTCATTTTTCTGAAAAAAAATATTTCTCTCCGATTTTGCTCATTTTCTCAGGACTTAAAGACCTACCTACTCCGTCGACAAAAATGTCTTCAGCTATGCAATATATTCATTTCAGAGTCAGTCAGAGCCAGTCAGAGCCAGTCAGGGTCAGTCAGAGTCAGTCAGAGTCAGTCATAGCCAGTCAGGGGCAGCATAAGCCGTAAATTTAGATGCAAGTATACACATATATATATATTTCAATAGTTGGCATCAAGACGAACAAAATGATGTATTACTTGACATATTTACGTGAAAACAAAATTTTCGCTAAAAATCGAAATCGCGTACAGGTCTTGACATGTGATAGAATTTCATTTTTCTGAAAAAAAATATTTCTCTCCGATTTTGCTCATTTTCTCAGGACTTAAAGACCTACATACTCCGTCGACAAAAATGTCTTCAGCTATGCAATATATCCATTTCAGAGTCAGTCAGAGCCAGTCAGAGCCAGTCAGAGTCAGTCAGAGTCAGTCAGAGTCAGTCATAGTCAGTCAGGGGCAGCATAAGCCGTAAATTTAGATGCAAGTATACACATATATATATATTTCAATAGTTGGCATCATGACGAACAAAATGATGTATTACTTGACATATTTACGTGAAAACAAAATTTTCGCTAAAAATCGAAATTGCGTACAGGTCTTGACCTGTGAAAAATTTCATTTTTCTGAAAAAAAATATTTCTCTCCGATTTTGCTCATTTTCTCAGGACTTAAAGACCTACCTACTCCGTCGACAAAAATATCTTCAGCTATGCAATATATCCATTTCAGAGTCAGTCAGAGCCAGTCAGAGTCAGTCAGAGTCAGTCATAGTCAGTCAGGGGCAGCATAAGCCGTAAATTTAGATGCAAGTATACACATATATATATATTTCAATAGTTGGCATCAAGACGAACAAAATGATGTATTACTTGACATATTTACGTGAAAACAAAATTTTCGCTAAAAATCGAAATTGCGTACAGGTCTTGACCTGTGAAAAATTTCATTTTTCTGAAAAAAAATATTTCTCTCCGATTTTGCTCATTTTCTCAGGACTTAAAGACCTACCTACTCCGTCGACAAAAATATCTTCAGCTATGCAATATATCCATTTCAGAGTCAGTCAGAGCCAGTCAGAGTCAGTCAGAGTCAGTCATAGTCAGTCAGGGGCAGCATAAGCCGTAAATTTAGATGCAAGTATACACATATATATATATTTCAATAGTTGGCATCAAGACGAACAAAATGATGTATTACTTGACATATTTACGTGAAAACAAAATTTTCGCTAAAAATCTAAATTGCGTACAGGTCTTGACATGTGAAAAATTTCATTTTTCTGAAAAAAAATATTTCTCTCCGATTTTGCTCATTTTCTCAGGACTTAAAGACCCACCTACTCCGTCGACAAAAATATCTTCAGCTATGCAATATATCCATTTCAGAGTCAGTCAGAGCCAGTCAGAGTCAGTCAGAGTCAGTCATAGTCAGTCAGGGGCAGCCTAAGCCGTAAATTTAGATGCAAGTATACACATATATATATATTTCAATAGTTGGCATCAAGACGAACAAAATGATGTATTACTTGACATATTTACGTGAAAACAAAATTTTCGCTAAAAATCTAAATCGCGTACAGGTCTTGACCTGTGATAGAATTTCATTTTTCTGAAAAAAAATATTTCTCTCCGATTTTGCTCATTTTCTCAGGACTTAAAGACCTACCTACTCCGTCGACAAAAATGTCTTCAGCTATGCAATATATCCATTTCAGAGTCAGTCAGAGCCAGTCAGAGCCAGTCAGGGTCAGTCAGAGTCAGTCAGAGTCAGTCATAGCCAGTCAGGGGCAGCATAAGCCGTAAATTTAGATGCAAGTATACACATATATATAAATTTCAATAGTTGGCATCAAGACGAACAAAATGATGTATTACTTGACATATTTACGTGAAAACAAAATTTTCGCTAAAAATCGAAATTGCGTACAGGTCTTGACCTGTGAAAAATTTCATTTTTCTGAAAAAAAATATTTCTCTCCGATTTTGCTCATTTTCTCAGGACTTAAAGACCTACCTACTCCGTCGACAAAAATATCTTCAGCTATGCAATATATCCATTTCAGAGTCAGTCAGAGCCAGTCAGAGTCAGTCAGAGTCAGTCATAGTCAGTCAGGGGCAGCATAAGCCGTAAATTTAGATGCAAGTATACACATATATATATATTTCAATAGTTGGCATCAAGACGAACAAAATGATGTATTACTTGACATATTTACGTGAAAACAAAATTTTCGATAAAAATCGAAATCGCGTACAGGTCTTGACATGTGATAGAATTTCATTTTTCTGAAAAAAAATATTTCTCTCCGATTTTGCTCATTTTCTCAGGACTTAAAGACCTACATACTCCGTCGACAAAAATGTCTTCAGCTATGCAATATATCCATTTCAGAGTCAGTCAGAGCCAGTCAGAGCCAGTCAGAGTCAGTCAGAGTCAGTCAGAGTCAGTCAGAGTCAGTCAGGGGCAGCATAAGCCGTAAATTTAGATGCAAGTATACACATATATATATATTTCAATAGTTGGCATCATGACGAACAAAATGATGTATTACTTGACATATTTACGTGAAAACAAAATTTTCGCTAAAAATCGAAATTGCGTACAGGTCTTGACCTGTGAAAAATTTCATTTTTCTGAAAAAAAATATTTCTCTCCGATTTTGCTCATTTTCTCAGGACTTAAAGACCTACCTACTCCGTCGACAAAAATGTCTTCAGCTATGCAATATATCCATTTCAGAGTCAGTCAGAGCCAGTCAGAGCTAGTCAGGGTCAGTCAGAGTCAGTCAGAGTCAGTAATAGTCAGTCAGGGGCAGCATAAGCCGTAAATTTAGATGCAAGTATACACATATATATATATTTCAATAGTTGGCATCAAGACGAACAAAATGATGTATTACTTGACATATTTACGTGAAAACAAAATTTTCGCTAAAAATCTAAATTGCGTACAGGTCTTGACATGTGAAAAATTTCATTTTTCTGAAAAAAAATATTTCTCTCCGATTTTGCTCATTTTCTCAGGACTTAAAGACCCACCTACTCCGTCGACAAAAATATCTTCAGCTATGCAATATATCCATTTCAGAGTCAGTCAGAGCCAGTCAGAGTCAGTCAGAGTCAGTCATAGTCAGTCAGGGGCAGCCTAAGCCGTAAATTTAGATGCAAGTATACACATATATATATATTTCAATAGTTGGCATCAAGACGAACAAAATGATGTATTACTTGACATATTTACGTGAAAACAAAATTTTCGCTAAAAATCGAAATCGCGTACAGGTCTTGACCTGTGATAGAATTTCATTTTTCTGAAAAAAAATATTTCTCTCCGATTTTGCTCATTTTCTCAGGACTTAAAGACCTACCTACTCCGTCGACAAAAATGTCTTCAGCTATGCAATATATCCATTTCAGAGTCAGTCAGAGCCAGTCAGAGCCAGTCAGGGTCAGTCAGAGTCAGTCAGAGTCAGTCATAGTCAGTCAGGGGCAGCATAAGCCGTAAATTTAGATGCAAGTATACACATATATATATATTTCAATAGTTGGCATCAAGACGAACAAAATGATGTATTACTTGACATATTTACATGAAAACAAAATTTTCGCTAAAAATCGAAATCGCGTACAGGTCTTGACCTGTGAACAAATTTCATTTTTCTGAAAAAAAATATTTCTCTCCGATTTTGCTCATTTTCTCAGGACTTAAAGACCTACCTACTCCGTCGACAAAAATGTCTTCAGCTATGCAATATATCCATTTCAGAGTCAGTCAGAGCCAGTCAGAGCCAGTCAGGGTCAGTCAGAGTCAGTCAGAGTCAGTCATAGCCAGTCAGGGGCAGCATAAGCCGTAAATTTAGATGCAAGTATACACATATATATATATTTCAATAGTTGGCATCAAGACGAACAAAATGATGTATTACTTGACATATTTACGTGAAAACAAAATTTTCGCTAAAAATCTAAATTGCGTACAGGTCTTGACATGTGAAAAATTTCATTTTTCTGAAAAAAAATATTTCTCTCCGATTTTGCTCATTTTCTCAGGACTTAAAGACCCACCTACTCCGTCGACAAAAATATCTTCAGCTATGCAATATATCCATTTCAGAGTCAGTCAGAGCCAGTCAGAGTCAGTCAGAGTCAGTCATAGTCAGTCAGGGGCAGCCTAAGCCGTAAATTTAGATGCAAGTATACACATATATATATATTTCAATAGTTGGCATCAAGACGAACAAAATGATGTATTACTTGACATATTTACGTGAAAACAAAATTTTCGCTAAAAATCGAAATCGCGTACAGGTCTTGACCTGTGATAGAATTTCATTTTTCTGAAAAAAAATATTTCTCTCCGATTTTGCTCATTTTCTCAGGACTTAAAGACCTACCTACTCCGTCGACAAAAATGTCTTCAGCTATGCAATATATCCATTTCAGAGTCAGTCAGAGCCAGTCAGAGCCAGTCAGGGTCAGTCAGAGTCAGTCAGAGTCAGTCATAGTCAGTCAGGGGCAGCATAAGCCGTAAATTTAGATGCAAGTATACACATATATATATATTTCAATAGTTGGCATCAAGACGAACAAAATGATGTATTACTTGACATATTTACATGAAAACAAAATTTTCGCTAAAAATCGAAATCGCGTACAGGTCTTGACCTGTGAAAAAATTTCATTTTTCTGAAAAAAAATATTTCTCTCCGATTTTGCTCATTTTCTCAGGACTTAAAGACCTACCTACTCCGTCGACAAAAATGTCTTCAGCTATGCAATATATCCATTTCAGAGTCAGTCAGAGCAGTCAGAGCCAGTCAGGGTCAGTCAGAGTCAGTCAGAGTCAGTCATAGCCAGTCAGGGGCAGCATAAGCCGTAAATTTAGATGCAAGTATACACATATATATATATTTCAATAGTTGGCATCAAGACGAACAAAATGATGTATTACTTGACATATTTACGTGAAAACAAAATTTTCGCTAAAAATCTAAATTGCGTACAGGTCTTGACCTGTGAAAAATTTCATTTTTCTGAAAAAAAATATTTCTCTCCGATTTTGCTCATTTTCTCAGGACTTAAAGACCCACCTACTCCGTCGACAAAAATATCTTCAGCTATGCAATATATCCATTTCAGAGTCAGTCAGAGCCAGTCAGAGTCAGTCAGAGTCAGTCATAGTCAGTCAGGGGCAGCATAAGCCGTAAATTTAGATGCAAGTATACACATATATATATATTTCAATAGTTGGCATCAAGACGAACAAAATGATGTATTACTTGACATATTTACGTGAAAACAAAATTTTCGCTAAAAATCGAAATTGCGTACAGGTCTTGACCTGTGATAGAATTTCATTTTTCTGAAAAAAAATATTTCTCTCCGATTTTGCTCATTTTCTCAGGACTTAAAGACCTACCAACTCCGTCGACAAAAATGTCTTCAGCTATGCAATATATCCATTTCAGAGTCAGTCAGAGCCAGTCAGAGCCAGTCAGGGTCAGTCAGAGTCAGTCAGAGTCAGTCATAGTCAGTCAGGGGCAGCATAAGCCGTAAATTTAGATGCAAGTATACACATATATATATATTTCAATAGTTGGCATCAAGACGAACAAAATGATGTATTACTTGACATATTTACATGAAAACAAAATTTTCGCTAAAAATCGAAATCGCGTACAGGGATTGACCTGTGAAAAAAATTCATTTTTCTGAAAAAAAATATTTCTCTCCGATTTTGCTCATTTTCTCAGGACTTAAAGACCTACCTACTCCGTCGACAAAAATGTCTTCAGCTATGCAATATATCCATTTCAGAGTCAGTCAGAGCCAGTCAGAGCCAGTCAGGGTCAGTCAGAGTCAGTCAGAGTCAGTCATAGCCAGTCAGGGGCAGCATAAGCCGTAAATTTAGATGCAAGTATACACATATATATATATTTCAATAGTTGGCATCAAGACGAACAAAATGATGTATTACTTGACATATTTACGTGAAAACAAAATTTTCGCTAAAAATCTAAATTGCGTACAGGTCTTGACCTGTGAAAAATTTCATTTTTCTGAAAAAAAATATTTCTCTCCGATTTTGCTCATTTTCTCAGGACTTAAAGACCCACCTACTCCGTCGACAAAAATATCTTCAGCTATGCAATATATCCATTTCAGAGTCAGTCAGAGCCAGTCAGAGTCAGTCAGAGTCAGTCATAGTCAGTCAGGGGCAGCATAAGCCGTAAATTTAGATGCAAGTATACACATATATATATATTTCAATAGTTGGCATCAAGACGAACAAAATGATGTATTACTTGACATATTTACGTGAAAACAAAATTTTCGCTAAAAATCGAAAATGCGTACAGGTCTTGACCTGTGATAGAATTTCATTTTTCTGAAAAAAAATATTTCTCTCCGATTTTGCTCATTTTCTCAGGACTTAAAGACCTACCTACTCCGTCGACAAAAATGTCTTCAGCTATGCAATATATCCATTTCAGAGTCAGTCAGAGCCAGTCAGAGCCAGTCAGAGTCAGTCAGAGTCAGTCAGAGTCAGTCATAGTCAGTCAGGGGCAGCATAAGCCGTAAATTTAGATGCAAGTATACACATATATATATATTTCAATAGTTGGCATCAAGACGAACAAAATGATGTATTACTTGACATATTTACGTGAAAACAAAATTTTCGCTAAAAATCGAAATTGCGTACAGGTCTTGACCTGTGAAAAATTTCATTTTTCTGAAAAAAAATATTTCTCTCCGATTTTGCTCATTTTCTCAGGACTTAAAGACCTACCTACTCCGTCGACAAAAATATCTTCAGCTATGCAATATATCCATTTCAGAGTCAGTCAGAGCCAGTCAGAGCCAGTCAGAGTCAGTCAGAGTCAGTCAGAGTCAGTCATAGTCAGTCAGGGGCAGCATAAGCCGTAAATTTAGATGCAAGTATACACATATATATATATTTCAATAGTTGGCATCATGACGAACAAAATGATGTATTACTTGACATATTTACGTGAAAACAAAATTTTCGCTAAAAATCGAAATTGCGTACAGGTCTTGACCTGTGAAAAATTTCATTTTTCTGAAAAAAAAAATTTCTCTCCGATTTTGCTCATTTTCTCAGGACTTAAAGACCTACCTACTCCGTCGACAAAAATATCGTCAGCTATGCAATATATCCATTTCAGAATCAGTCAGAATCAGTCAGAGTCAGTCAGAGTCAGTCAGAGTCAGTCATAGTCAGTCAGGGGCATCATAAGCCGTAAATTTAGATGCAAGTATACACATATATATATATTTCAATAGTTGGCATCAAGACGAACAAAATGATGTATTACTTGACATATTTACGTGAAAACAAAATTTTCGCTAAAAATCGAAATTGCGTACAGGTCTTGCTTGACCTGTGAAAAATTTCATTTTTCTGAAAAAAAATATTTCTCTCCGATTTTGCTCATTTTCTCAGGACTTAAAGACCTACCTACTCCGTCGACAAAAATATCTTCAGCTATGCAATATATCCATTTCAGAGTCAGTCAGAGCCAGTCAGAGTCAGTCAGAGTCAGTCATAGTCAGTCAGGGGCAGCATAAGCCGTAAATTTAGATGCAAGTATACACATATATATATATTTCAATAGTTGGCATCAAGACGAACAAAATGATGTATTACTTGACATATTTACGTGAAAACAAAATTTTCGCTAAAAATCTAAATTGCGTACAGGTCTTGACATGTGAAAAATTTCATTTTTCTGAAAAAAAATATTTCTCTCCGATTTTGCTCATTTTCTCAGGACTTAAAGACCCACCTACTCCGTCGACAAAAATATCTTCAGCTATGCAATATATCCATTTCAGAGTCAGTCAGAGCCAGTCAGAGTCAGTCAGAGTCAGTCATAGTCAGTCAGGGGCAGCCTAAGCCGTAAATTTAGATGCAAGTATACACATATATATATATTTCAATAGTTGGCATCAAGACGAACAAAATGATGTATTACTTGACATATTTACGTGAAAACAAAATTTTCGCTAAAAATCGAAATCGCGTACAGGTCTTGACCTGTGATAGAATTTCATTTTTCTGAAAAAAAATATTTCTCTCCGATTTTGCTCATTTTCTCAGGACTTAAAGACCTACCTACTCCGTCGACAAAAATGTCTCCAGCTATGCAATATATCCATTTCAGAGTCAGTCAGAGCCAGTCAGAGCCAGTCAGGGTCAGTCAGAGTCAGTCAGAGTCAGTCATAGCCAGTCAGGGGCAGCATAAGCCGTAAATTTAGATGCAAGTATACACATATATATATATTTCAATAGTTGGCATCAAGACGAACAAAATGATGTATTACTTGACATATTTACGTGAAAAAAAATTTTCGCTAAAAATCTAAATTGCGTACAGGTCTTGACCTGTGAAAAATTTCATTTTTCTGAAAAAAAATATTTCTCTCCGATTTTGCTCATTTTCTCAGGACTTAAAGACCTACCTACTCCGTCGACAAAAATGTCTTCAGCTATGCAATATATCCATTTCAGAGTCAGTCAGAGCCAGTCAGAGTCAGTCAGAGTCAGTCATAGTCAGTCAGGGGCAGCATAAGCCGTAAATTTAGATGCAAGTATACACATATATATATATTTCAATAGTTGGCATCAAGACGAACAAAATGATGTATTACTTGACATATTTACGTGAAAACAAAATTTTCGCTAAAAATCGAAATTGCGTACAGGTATTGACCTGTGAAAAATTTCATTTTTCTGAAAAAAAATATTTCTCTCCGATTTTGCTCATTTTCTCAGGACTTAAAGACCTTCCTACTCCGTCGACAAAAATATCTTCAGCTATGCAATATATCCATTTCAGAGTCAGTCAGAGCCAGTCAGAGCTAGTCAGGGTCAGTCAGAGTCAGTCAGAGTCAGTAATAGTCAGTCAGGGGCAGCATAAGCCGTAAATTTAGATGCAAGTATACACATATATATATATTTCAATAGTTGGCATCAAGACGAACAAAATGATGTATTACTTGACATATTTACGTGAAAACAAAATTTTCGCTAAAAATCTAAATTGCGTACAGGTCTTGACCTGCGAAAAATTTCATTTTTCTGAAAAAAAATATTTCTCTCCGATTTTGCTCATTTTCTCAGGACTTAAAGACCCACCTACTCCGTCGACAAAAATATCTTCAGCTATGCAATATAACCATTTCAGAGTCAGTCAGAGCCAGTCAGAGTCAGTCAGAGTCAGTCATAGTCAGTCAGGGGCAGCATAAGCCGTAAATTTAGATGCAAGTATACACATATATATATATTTCAATAGTTGGCATCAAGACGAACAAAATGATGTATTACTTGACATATTTACGTGAAAACAAAATTTTCGCTAAAAATCGAAATCGCGTACAGGTCTTGACCTGTGATAGAATTTCATTTTTCTGAAAAAAAATATTTCTCTCCGATTTTGCTCATTTTCTCAGGACTTAAAGACCTACCTACTCCGTCGACAAAAATGTCTTCAGCTATGCAATATATCCATTTCAGAGTCAGTCAGAGCCAGTCAGAGCCAGTCAGGGTCAGTCAGAGTCAGTCAGAGTCAGTCATAGTCAGTCAGGGGCAGCATAAGCCGTAAATTTAGATGCAAGTATACACATATATATATATTTCAATAGTTGGCATCAAGACGAACAAAATGATGTATTACTTGACATATTTACATGAAAACAAAATTTTCGCTAAAAATCGAAATCGCGTACAGGTCTTGACCTGTGAACAAATTTCATTTTTCTGAAAAAAAATATTTCTCTCCGATTTTGCTCATTTTCTCAGGACTTAAAGACCTACCTACTCCGTCGACAAAAATGTCTTCAGCTATGCAATATATCCATTTCAGAGTCAGTCAGAGCCAGTCAGAGCCAGTCAGGGTCAGTCAGAGTCAGTCAGAGTCAGTCATAGCCAGTCAGGGGCAGCATAAGCCGTAAATTTAGATGCAAGTATACACATATATATATATTTCAATAGTTGGCATCAAGACGAACAAAATGATGTATTACTTGACATATTTACGTGAAAACAAAATTTTCGCTAAAAATCTAAATTGCGTACAGGTCTTGACATGTGAAAAATTTCATTTTTCTGAAAAAAAATATTTCTCTCCGATTTTGCTCATTTTCTCAGGACTTAAAGACCCACCTACTCCGTCGACAAAAATATCTTCAGCTATGCAATATATCCATTTCAGAGTCAGTCAGAGCCAGTCAGAGTCAGTCAGAGTCAGTCATAGTCAGTCAGGGGCAGCATAAGCCGTAAATTTAGATGCAAGTATACACATATATATATATTTCAATAGTTGGCATCAAGACGAACAAAATGATGTATTACTTGACATATTTACATGAAAACAAAATTTTCGCTAAAAATCGAAATCGCGTACAGGTCTTGACCTGTGAAAAAATTTCATTTTTCTGAAAAAAAATATTTCTCTCCGATTTTGCTCATTTTCTCAGGACTTAAAGACCTACCTACTCCGTCGAAAAAATGTCTCCAGCTATGCAATATATCCATTTCAGAGTCAGTCAGAGCCAGTCAGAGCCAGTCAGGGTCAGTCAGAGTCAGTCAGAGTCAGTCATAGCCAGTCAGGGGCAGCATAAGCCGTAAATTTAGATGCAAGTATACACATATATATATATTTCAATAGTTGGCATCAAGACGAACAAAATGATGTATTACTTGACATATTTACGTGAAAAAAAATTTTCGCTAAAAATCTAAATTGCGTACAGGTCTTGACCTGTGAAAAATTTCTTTTTTCTGAAAAAAAATATTTCTCTCCGATTTTGCTCATTTTCTCAGGACTTAAAGACCTACCTACTCCGTCGACAAAAATGTCTTCAGCTATGCAATATATCCATTTCAGAGTCAGTCAGAGCCAGTCAGAGTCAGTCAGAGTCAGTCATAGTCAGTCAGGGGCAGCATAAGCCGTAAATTTAGATGCAAGTATACACATATATATATATTTCAATAGTTGGCATCAAGACGAACAAAATGATGTATTACTTGACATATTTACGTGAAAACAAAATTTTCGCTAAAAATCGAAATTGCGTACAGGTCTTGACCTGTGAAAAATTTCATTTTTCTGAAAAAAAATATTTCTCTCCGATTTTGCTCATTTTCTCAGGACTTAAAGACCTACCTACTCCGTCGACAAAAATATCTTCAGCTATGCAATATATCCATTTCAGAGTCAGTCAGAGCCAGTCAGAGCTAGTCAGGGTCAGTCAGAGTCAGTCAGAGTCAGTAATAGTCAGTCAGGGGCAGCATAAGCCGTAAATTTAGATGCAAGTATACACATATATATATATTTCAATAGTTGGCATCAAGACGAACAAAATGATGTATTACTTGACATATTTACGTGAAAACAAAATTTTCGCTAAAAATCTAAATTGCGTACAGGTCTTGACCTGCGAAAAATTTCATTTTTCTGAAAAAAAATATTTCTCTCCGATTTTGCTCATTTTCTCAGGACTTAAAGACCCACCTACTCCGTCGACAAAAATATCTTCAGCTATGCAATATATCCATTTCAGAGTCAGTCAGAGCCAGTCAGAGTCAGTCAGAGTCAGTCATAGTCAGTCAGGGGCAGCATAAGCCGTAAATTTAGATGCAAGTATACACATATATATATATTTCAATAGTTGGCATCAAGACGAACAAAATGATGTATTTCTTGACATATTTACGTGAAAACAAAATTTTCGCTAAAAATCGAAATTGCGTACAGGTCTTGACCTGTGAAAAATTTCATTTTTCTGAAAAAAAACATTTCTCTCCGATTTTGCTCATTTTCTCAGGACTTAAAGACCTACCTACTCCGTCGACAAAAATATCTTCAGCTATGCAATATATCCATTTCAGAGTCAGTCAGAGCCAGTCAGAGTCAGTCAGAGTCAGTCATAGTCAGTCAGGGGCAGCATAAGCCGTAAATTTAGATGCAAGTATACACATATATATATATTTCAATAGTTGGCATCATGACGAACAAAATGATGTATTACTTGACATATTTACGTGAAAACAAAATTTTCGCTAAAAATCGAAATTGCGTACAGGTCTCCGATTTTGCTCATTTTCTCAGGACTTAAAGACCTACCTACTCCGTCGACAAAAATATCTTCAGCTATGCAATATATCCATTTCAGAATCAGTCAGAGTCAGTCAGAGTCAGTCAGAGTCAGTCATAGTCAGTCAGGGGCAGCATAAGCCGTAAATTTAGATGCAAGTATACACATATATATATATTTCAATAGTTGGCATCAAGACGAACAAAATGATGTATTACTTGACATATTTACGTGAAAACAAAATTTTCGCTTAAAATCGAAATTGCGTACAGGTCTTGACCTGTGAAAAATTTCATTTTTCTGAAAAAAAATATTTCTCTCCGATTTTACTCATTTTCTCAGGACTTAAAGACCTACCTACTCCGTCGACAAAAATATCTTCAGCTATGCAATATATCCATTTCAGAGTCAGTCAGAGCCAGTCAGAGTCAGTCAGAGTCAGTCAGAGTCAGTCATAGTCAGTCAGGGGCAGCATAAGCCGTAAATTTAGATGCAAGTATACACATATATATATATTTCAATAGTTGGCATCAAGACGAACAAAATGATGTATTACTTGACATATTTACGTGAAAACAAAATTTTCGCTAAAAATCTAAATTGCGTACAGGTCTTGACATGTGAAAAATTTCATTTTTCTGAAAAAAAATATTTCTCTCCGATTTTGCTCATTTTCTCAGGACTTAAAGACCTACCTACTCCGTCGACAAAAATGTCTTCAGCTATGCAATATATCCATTTCAGAGTCAGTCAGAGCCAGTCAGAGTCAGTCAGAGTCAGTCATAGTCAGTCAGGGGCAGCATAAGCCGTAAATTTAGATGCAAGTATACACATATATATATATTTCAATAGTTGGCATCAAGACGAACAAAATGATGTATTACTTGACATATTTACGTGAAAACAAAATTTTCGCTAAAAATCTAAATTGCGTACAGGTCTTGACCTGTGAAAAATTTCATTTTTCTGAAAAAAAATATTTCTCTCCGATTTTGCTCATTTTCTCAGGACTTAAAGACCTACCTACTCCGTCGACAAAAATATCTTCAGCTATGCAATATATCCATTTCAGAGTCAGTCAGAGCCAGTCAGAGCTAGTCAGGGTCAGTCAGAGTCAGTCAGAGTCAGTAATAGTCAGTCAGGGGCAGCATAAGCCGTAAATTTAGATGCAAGTATACACATATATATATATTTCAATAGTTGGCATCAAGACGAACAAAATGATGTATTACTTGACATATTTACGTGAAAACAAAATTTTCGCTAAAAATCTAAATTGCGTACAGGTCTTTACCTGCGAAAAATTTCATTTTTCTGAAAAAAAATATTTCTCTCCGATTTTGCTCATTTTCTCAGGACTTAAAGACCCACCTACTCCGTCGACAAAAATATCTTCAGCTATGCAATATATCCATTTCAGAGTCAGTCAGAGCCAGTCAGAGTCAGTCAGAGTCAGTCATAGTCAGTCAGGGGCAGCATAAGCCGTAAATTTAGATGCAAGTATACACATATATATATATTTCAATAGTTGGCATCAAGACGAACAAAATGATGTATTACTTGACATATTTACGTGAAAACAAAATTTTCGCTAAAAATCGAAATTGCGTACAGGTCTTAACCTGTGAAAAATTTCATTTTTCTGAAAAAAAATATTTCTCTCCGATTTTGCTCATTTTCTCAGGACTTAAAGACCTACCTACTCCGTCGACAAAAATATCTTCAGCTATGCAATATATCCATTTCAGAGTCAGTCAGAGCCAGTCAGAGTCAGTCAGAGTCAGTCATAGTCAGTCAGGGGCAGCATAAGCCGTAAATTTAGATGCAAGTATACACATATATATATATTTCAATAGTTGGCATCAAGACGAACAAAATGATGTATTACTTGACATATTTACGTGAAAACAAAATTTTCGCTAAAAATCGAAATCGCGTACAGGTCTTGACCTGTGATAGAATTTCATTTTTCTGAAAAAAAATATTTCTCTCCGATTTTGCTCATTTTCTCAGGACTTAAAGACCTACCTACTCCGTCGACAAAAATGTCTTCAGCTATGCAATATATCCATTTCAGAGTCAGTCAGAGCCAGTCAGAGCCAGTCAGGGTCAGTCAGAGTCAGTCAGAGTCAGTCATAGTCAGTCAGGGGCAGCATAAGCCGTAAATTTAGATGCAAGTATACACATATATATATATTTCAATAGTTGGCATCAAGACGAACAAAATGATGTATTACTTGACATATTTACGTGAAAACAAAATTTTCGCTAAAAATCGAAATCGCGTACAGGTCTTGACATGTGATAGAATTTCATTTTTCTGAAAAAAAATATTTCTCTCCGATTTTGCTCATTTTCTCAGGACTTAAAGACCTACCTACTCCGTCGACAAAAATGTCTCCAGCTATGCAATATATCCATTTCAGAGTCAGTCAGAGCCAGTCAGAGCCAGTCAGGGTCAGTCAGAGTCAGTCAGAGTCAGTCATAGCCAGTCAGGGGCAGCATAAGCCGTAAATTTAGATGCAAGTATACACATATATATATATTTCAATAGTTGGCATCAAGACGAACAAAATGATGTATTACTTGACATATTTACGTGAAAACAAAATTTTCGCTAAAAATCTAAATTGCGTACAGGTCTTGACCTGTGAAAAATTTCATTTTTCTGAAAAAAAATATTTCTCTCCGATTTTGCTCATTTTCTCAGGACTTAAAGACCTACCTACTCCGTCGACAAAAATGTCTTCAGCTATGCAATATATCCATTTCAGAGTCAGTCAGAGCCAGTCAGAGTCAGTCAGAGTCAGTCATAGTCAGTCAAGGGCAGCATAAGCCGTAAATTTAGATGCAAGTATACACATATATATATATTTCAATAGTTGGCATCAAGACGAACAAAATGATGTATTACTTGACATATTTACGTGAAAACAAAATTTTCGCTAAAAATCGAAATTGCGTACAGGTCTTGACCTGTGAAAAATTTCATTTTTCTAAAAAAAATATTTCTCTCCGATTTTGCTCATTTTCTCAGGACTTAAAGACCTACCCACTCCGTCGACAAAAATATCTTCAGCTATGCAATATATCCATTTCAGAGTCAGTCAGAGCCAGTCAGAGCTAGTCAGGGTCAGTCAGAGTCAGTCAGAGTCAGTAATAGTCAGTCAGGGGCAGCATAAGCCGTAAATTTAGATGCAAGTATACACATATATATATATTTCAATAGTTGGCATCAAGACGAACAAAATGATGTATTACTTGACATATTTACGTGAAAACAAAATTTTCGCTAAAAATCTAAATTGCGTACAGGTCTTGACCTGCGAAAAATTTCATTTTTCTGAAAAAAAATATTTCTCTCCGATTTTGCTCATTTTCTCAGGACTTAAAGACCCACCTACTCCGTCGACAAAAATATCTTCAGCTATGCAATATATCCATTTCTGAGTCAGTCAGAGCCAGTCAGAGTCAGTCAGAGTCAGTCATAGTCAGTCAGGGGCAGCATAAGCCGTCAATTTAGATGCAAGTATACACATATATATATATTTCAATAGTTGGCATCAAGACGAACAAAATGATGTATTACTTGACATATTTACGTGAAAACAAAATTTTCGCTAAAAATCGAAATTGCGTACAGGTCTTGACCTGTGAAAAATTTCATTTTTCTGAAAAAAAATATTTCTCTCCGATTTTGCTCATTTTCTCAGGACTTAAAGACCTACCTACTCCGTCGACAAAAATATCTTCAGCTATGCAATATATCCATTTCAGAGTCAGTCAGAGCCAGTCAGAGTCAGTCAGAGTCAGTCATAGTCAGTCAGGGGCAGCATAAGCCGTAAATTTAGATGCAAGTATACACATATATATATATTTCAATAGTTGGCATCAAGACGAACAAAATGATGTATTACTTGACATATTTACGTGAAAACAAAATTTTCGCTAAAAATCGAAATCGCGTACGTAAATGTCTTCAGCTATGCAATATATCCATTTCAGAGTCAGTCAGAGCCAGTCAGAGCCAGTCAGGGTCAGTCAGAGTCAGTCAGAGTCAGTCATAGTCAGTCAGGGGCAGCATAAGCCGTAAATTTAGATGCAAGTATACACATATATATATATTTCAATAGTTGGCATCAAGACGAACAAAATGATGTATTACTTGACATATTTACGTGAAAACAAAATTTTCGCTAAAAATCTAAATTGCGTACAGGTCTTGACCTGTGAAAAATTTCATTTTTCTGAAAAAAAAAAATTCTCTCCGATTTTGCTCATTTTCTCAGGACTTAAAGACCCACCTACTCCGTCGACAAACATATCTTCAGCTATGCAATATATCCATTTCAGGGTCAGTCAGAGCCAGTCAGAGCCAGTCAGAGTCAGTCAGAGTCAGTCAGAGTCAGTCATAGTCAGTCAGGGGCAGCATAAGCCGTAAATTCAGATGCAAGAATACACATATATATATATTTCAATAGTTGGCATCATGACGAACAAAATGATGTATTACTTGACATATTTACGTGAAAACAAAATTTTCGCTAAAAATCTAAATTGCGTACAGGTCTTGACCTGTGAAAAATTTCATTTTTCTGAAAAAAAATATTTCTCTCCGATTTTGCTCATTTTCTCAGGACTTAAAGACCTACCTACTCCGTCGACAAAAATATCTTCAGCTATGCAATATATCCATTTCAGAGTCAGTCAGAGCCAGTCAGAGTCAGTCAGAGTCAGTCATAGTCAGTCAGGGGCAGCATAAGCCGTAAATTTAGATGCAAGTATACACATATATATATATTTCAATAGTTGGCATCAAGACGAACAAAATGATGTATTACTTGACATATTTACGTGAAAACTAAATTTTCGCTAAAAATCGAAATTGCGTACAGGTCTTGACCTGTGAAAAATTTCATTTTTCTGAAAAAAAATATTTCTCTCCGATTTTGCTCATTTTCTCAGGACTTAAAGACCTACCTACTCCGTCGACAAAAATATCTTCAGCTATGCAATTTATCCATTTCAGAGTCAGTCAGAGCCAGTCAGAGCCAGTCAGAGTCAGTCAGAGTCAGTCAGAGTCAGTCATAGTCAGTCAGGGGCAGCATTAGCCGTAAATTTAGATGCAAGTATACACATATATATATATTTCAATAGTTGGCATCATGACGAACAAAATGATGTATTACTTGACATATTTACGTGAAAACAAAATTTTCGCTAAAAATCGAAATTGCGTACAGGTCTTGACCTGTGAAAAATTTCATTTTTCTGAAAAAAAATATTTCTCTCCGATTTTGCTCATTTTCTCAGGACTTAAAGACCTACCTACTCCGTCGACAAAAATATCTTCAGCTATGCAATATATCCATTTCAGAGTCAGTCAGAGCCAGTCAGAGTCAGTCAGAGTCAGTCATAGTCAGTCAGGGGCAGCATAAGCCGTAAATTTAGATGCAAGTATACACATATATATATATTTCAATAGTTGGCATCAAGACGAACAAAATGATGTATTACTTGACATATTTACGTGAAAACAAAATTTTCGCTAAAAATCGAAATCGCGTACAGGTCTTGACCTGTGATAGAATTTCATTTTTCTGAAAAAAAAATATTTCTCCCCGATTTTGCTCATTTTCTCAGGACTTAAAGACCTACCTACTCCGTCGACAAAAATGTCTTCAGCTATGCAATATATCCATTTCAGAGTCAGTCAGAGCCAGTCAGAGCCAGTCAGGGTCAGTCAGAGTCAGTCAGAGTCAGTCATAGTCAGTCAGGGGCAGCATAAGCCGTAAATTTAGATGCAAGTATACACATATATATATATTTCAATAGTTGGCATCAAGACGAACAAAATGATGTATTACTTGACATATTTACGTGAAAACAAAATTTTCGCTAAAAATCGAAATCGCGTACAGGTCTTGACATGTGATAGAATTTCATTTTTCTGAAAAAAAATATTTCTCTCCGATTTTGCTCATTTTCTCAGGACTTAAAGACCTACATACTCCGTCGACAAAAATATCTTCAGCTATGCAATATATCCATTTCAGAGTCAGTCAGAGCCAGTCAGAGTCAGTCAGAGTCAGTCATAGTCAGTCAGGGGCAGCATAAGCCGTAAATTTAGATGCAAGTATACACATATATATATATTTCAATAGTTGGCATCAAGACGAACAAAATGATGTATTACTTGACATATTTACGTGAAAACAAAATTTTCGCTAAAAATCGAAATTGCGTACAGGTCTTGACCTGTGAAAAATTTCATTTTTCTGAAAAAAAATATTTCTCTCCGATTTTGCTCATTTTCTCAGGACTTAAAGACCTACCTACTCCGTCGACAAAAATATCTTCAGCTATGCAATATATCCATTTCAGAGTCAGTCAGAGCCAGTCAGAGTCAGTCAGAGTCAGTCATAGTCAGTCAGGGGCAGCATAAGCCGTAAATTTAGATGCAAGTATACACATATATATATATTTCAATAGTTGGCATCAAGACGAACAAAATGATGTATTACTTGACATATTTACGTGAAAACAAAATTTTCGCTAAAAATCGAAATCGCGTACGTAAATGTCTTCAGCTATGCAATATATCCATTTCAGAGTCAGTCAGAGCCAGTCAGAGCCAGTCAGGGTCAGTCAGAGTCAGTCAGAGTCAGTCATAGTCAGTCAGGGGCAGCATAAGCCGTAAATTTAGATGCAAGTATACACATATATATATATTTCAATAGTTGGCATCAAGACGAACAAAATGATGTATTACTTGACATATTTACGTGAAAACAAAATTTTCGCTAAAAATCTAAATTGCGTACAGGTCTTGACCTGTGAAAAATTTCATTTTTCTGAAAAAAAAAATTTCTCTCCGATTTTGCTCATTTTCTCAGGACTTAAAGACCCACCTACTCCGTCGACAAACATATCTTCAGCTATGCAATATATCCATTTCAGAGTCAGTCAGAGCCAGTCAGAGCCAGTCAGAGTCAGTCAGAGTCAGTCAGAGTCAGTCATAGTCAGTCAGGGGCAGCATAAGCCGTAAATTCAGATGCAAGAATACACATATATATATATTTCAATAGTTGGCATCATGACGAACAAAATGATGTATTACTTGACATATTTACGTGAAAACAAAATTTTCGCTAAAAATCTAAATTGCGTACAGGTCTTGACCTGTGAAAAATTTCATTTTTCTGAAAAAAAATATTTCTCTCCGATTTTGCTCATTTTCTCAGGACTTAAAGACCTACCTACTCCGTCGACAAAAATATCTTCAGCTATGCAATATATCCATTTCAGAGTCAGTCAGAGCCAGTCAGAGTCAGTCAGAGTCAGTCATAGTCAGTCAGGGGCAGCATAAGCCGTAAATTTAGATGCAAGTATACACATATATATATATTTCAATAGTTGGCATCAAGACGAACAAAATGATGTATTACTTGACATATTTACGTGAAAACTAAATTTTCGCTAAAAATCGAAATTGCGTACAGGTCTTGACCTGTGAAAAATTTCATTTTTCTGAAAAAAAATATTTCTCTCCGATTTTGCTCATTTTCTCAGGACTTAAAGACCTACCTACTCCGTCGACAAAAATATCTTCAGCTATGCAATTTATCCATTTCAGAGTCAGTCAGAGCCAGTCAGAGCCAGTCAGAGTCAGTCAGAGTCAGTCAGAGTCAGTCATAGTCAGTCAGGGGCAGCATTAGCCGTAAATTTAGATGCAAGTATACACATATATATATATTTCAATAGTTGGCATCATGACGAACAAAATGATGTATTACTTGACATATTTACGTGAAAACAAAATTTTCGCTAAAAATCGAAATTGCGTACAGGTCTTGACCTGTGAAAAATTTCATTTTTCTGAAAAAAAATATTTCTCTCCGATTTTGCTCATTTTCTCAGGACTTAAAGACCTACCTACTCCGTCGACAAAAATATCTTCAGCTATGCAATATATCCATTTCAGAGTCAGTCAGAGCCAGTCAGAGTCAGTCAGAGTCAGTCATAGTCAGTCAGGGGCAGCATAAGCCGTAAATTTAGATGCAAGTATACACATATATATATATTTCAATAGTTGGCATCAAGACGAACAAAATGATGTATTACTTGACATATTTACATGAAAACAAAATTTTCGCTAAAAATCGAAATCGCGTACAGGTCTTGACCTGTGAAAAAATTTCATTTTTCTGAAAAAAAATATTTCTCTCCGATTATGCTCATTTTCTCAGGACTTAAAGACCTACCTACTCGGTCGACAAAAATGTCTTCAGCTATGCAATATATCCATTTCAGAGTCAGTCAGAGCCAGTCAGAGCCAGTCAGGGTCAGTCAGAGTCAGTCAGAGTCAGTCATAGTCAGTCAGGGGCAGCATAAGCCGTAAATTTAGATGCAAGTATACACATATATATATATTTCAATAGTTGGCATCAAGACGAACAAAATGATGTATTACTTGACATATTTACGTGAAAACAAAATTTTCGCTAAAAATCTAAATTGCGTACAGGTCTTAACATGTGAAAAATTTCATTTTTCTGAAAAAAAATATTTCTCTCCGATTTTGCTCATTTTCTCAGGACTTAAAGACCCACCTACTCCGTCGACAAAAATATCTTCAGCTATGCAATATATCCATTTCAGAGTCAGTCAGAGCCAGTCAGAGTCAGTCAGAGTCAGTCATAGTCAGTCAGGGGCAGCCTAAGCCGTAAATTTAGATGCAAGTATACACATATATATATATTTCAATAGTTGGCATCAAGACGAACAAAATGATGTATTACTTGACATATTTACGTGAAAACAAAATTTTCGCTAAAAATCTTAATCGCGTACAGGTCTTGACCTGTGATAGAATTTCATTTTTCTGAAAAAAAATATTTCTCTCCGATTTTGCTCATTTTCTCAGGACTTAAAGACCTACCTACTCCGTCGACAAAAATGTCTTCAGCTATGCAATATATCCATTTCAGAGTCAGTCAGAGCCAGTCAGAGCCAGTCAGGGTCAGTCAGAGTCAGTCAGAGTCAGTCATAGTCAGTCAGGGGCAGCATAAGCCGTAAATTTAGATGCAAGTATACACATATATATATATTTCAATAGTTGGCATCAAGACGAACAAAATGATGTATTACTTGACATATTTACATGAAAACAAAATTTTCGCTAAAAATCGAAATCGCGTACAGGTCTTGACCTGTGAAAAAAATTCATTTTTCTGAAAAAAAATATTTCTCTCCGATTTTGCTCATTTTCTCAGGACTTAAAGACCTACCTACTCCGTCGACAAAAATGTCTTCAGCTATGCAATATATTCATTTCAGAGTCAGTCAGAGCCAGTCAGAGCCAGTCAGGGTCAGTCAGAGTCAGTCAGAGTCAGTCATAGCCAGTCAGGGGCAGCATAAGCCGTAAATTTAGATGCAAGTATACACATATATATATATTTCAATAGTTGGCATCAAGACGAACAAAATGATGTATTACTTGACATATTTACGTGAAAACAAAATTTTCGCTAAAAATCGAAATCGCGTACAGGTCTTGACATGTGATAGAATTTCATTTTTCTGAAAAAAAATATTTCTCTCCGATTTTGCTCATTTTCTCAGGACTTAAAGACCTACATACTCCGTCGACAAAAATGTCTTCAGCTATGCAATATATCCATTTC